>CM074967.1:15704089-15718101 GCA_037577455.1 Pangasius macronema | reverse complement strand
GAACCAGACTCAACAGAGAACCCATCCTCATATGGGTTTACACTGTAGTGCGCGCGTGTGTGTGTGTGTGTGTGTGTGTGTGTACAATGTGCGTTTGTGTGGTCCATAGAAACCAGCTGAAGCGTCTTCATGGCAGTGTGAAGCATTGCCGGTGGACAGGTCCAGAGTGAAGGGGGGAGCTCTGGATCACCAGCAATGCAAAAGCAATATTTGTTTAATTAATGTGCTTAATTTCCATCAAACGAATTATAAATGTCCTGCCGCAGCTGTCAAAAAGATTACAGCCCAAAATTCATATATTTGTAGTCAAACAAAATTATTAATCCTATCACACTGCAGAGAGAGAGTACTGATTTAGTACAGGAACCTGAACGCTTGAAGTCTTGCCACAGCTATTCTATTAGAGATGCTATTCTGACTCAGATAAGAGAATGGTTCTGTTTAGTATCACTGCTAATACGGCCCAGAAGATAATTAATCGAAAAGATCGTTGGAAAAAGGAATAATCTCGATGTGAAGCGACAGAAGAACCTGATCTTACATCACTTCCCAGGCTCAGGCAGTTTTAAAGGGCTTGGGTTTCCCCAACCGCACCAACTTCTCCTCAACACATCCTCACCAGATTTTTCTGCGTCCACATTTGCATTAGTCTGGCACTCGAGCACCCTTCAAAGTAATTATCCTCCCAATTTTCCATTCGACAACGAACAAAAGAGAACTATCTTACGTTCGGGCGAATGCACAGTACATTTTAAAGCGCGGCCCATTCACAAATGTTGATCATTAAACCTCAGTCGAGATGCTTTCTTTTTAAATGAAACCTTGGCGGGGATAACATTGGAAAAGGTAACGAAAATGTTATCTCTCCATGTAGTCTACTTCTTTCCGGTCCTCCTTCACACCCAGCTGCACCGAACCTCCAGTTATTAACTGCAGAGGAGACCAGGTTCGCACCGTGTTTGCATATTAACGCAGATGCTACGTGAAGACTGATTAAAGACCAATGGCAGGTTGGAGTGTAATTTTTAAGCATAGCCTCAAACTGCCTGTGTATTACAGCACCAATCTTCCCCTTTTAGCACTTACAATGCATCGCTCTATCATCCTGAGATGCCTCATTTACTCAATAGCATCCGAGCCTGCTTTCTGTAAGCGTAACGTGGGATGAAGACTGATCATGGAAATCCTAAATGGAGTTAACTTCTTCTACTTCTTCTAAACTGGCCAAAGTATGATTTCATATTGAACCAGGTGCCTGCTCTCGCAGCTCTTTTGTTTTACCACTGTGTTAAATCAATTAAGCAGCATTTTTAATCGCTCTATATCTATTTATCAGGACCAGCCTTAGCCTTTTGGCATTAAGCAGAATCTACAACCGGCTTTACGCCGCACGATTTCTCAGGCAACATCACAAAAAAAGAATTCTTTGGTCTCGAGTTGAGATTGATGGCACAATGCGACATGTTCAGGGTTGGCCGATTTGGACCACTGAGACCGAAGACATGAAGACATGCAAGTTTTTCCAGTGTCAGACATTTTTGATTAAAATCTCAGAGTGTGACCATTGCTATGACGCTCGTCTGAAAAGCCACCCAACGGACGACGGCATAGGATGATGGGAAAGCCACAGAACATCATGAAAACAAAACACGCTAATGGACAGGACATCACTGTTTGAGTGTCTCGGTTTACACGACCAGCCCAGATCACGCTGACTGATGACGTAACACGAAACGTACTCATCTTTAATTGCACGTCTGTTGTTAGAGGACGCTAAAGATTGTTTTTATTGATTTTTTTGGGGGATCGTCATGTGCGTTAAAATAAAATAAAGCCTCTTCAAACAGCCTAAAACTGGCTTAAAAGACCCTGGAAGTACCTCAGTAAAACTTTGCAGCTCAGTGACGGATAATTTGGTGGTATTATATGTCCAAGATTAGCATTTCATTAGAAACACCTGAGCTGACTCTGAGCTGACTCTGAGCTAACACTGAGCTGACTCTGAGCTGACTCTGAGGTGACTCTGAGCTAAGACTGAGCTGACTCTGAGCTGACTCTGAGCTAACTGTGAGCTAACTCTGAGCTAACTCTGAGCTAACACTGAGCTAACTCTGAGCTGACTCTGAGCTGACTCTGAGCTAACTGTGAGCTGACTCTGAGCTGACTCTGAGCTAACTCTGAGCTGACTCTGAGCTGACTCTGAGCTAACTGTGAGCTAACTGTGAGCTAACTCTGAGCTGACTCTGAACTGATTTTGAGCTGACTCTGAGCTAACTCTGAGCTAACACTGAGCTGACTCTGAGCTGACTCTGAGCTGACTTTGAGCTGACTCTGAGCTGACTCTGAGCTCACTCTGAGCTACCTCTGAGCTGACTCTGAGCTGACTCTGAGCTGACTCTGAGCTAACTCTGAGCTGACTCTGAGCTGACTCTGAGCTGACTCGGAGCTGACTCGGAGCTGACTCTGAGCTGACTCGGAGCTGACTCGGAGCTGACTCGGAGCTGACTCGGAGCTGACTCGGAGCTGACTCTGAGCTGACTCTGAGCTGACTCGGAGCTGACTCTGAGCTGACTCGGAGCTGACTCGGAGCTGACTCGGAGCTGACTCTGAGCTGACTCTGAGCTGACCATGTACAAACTGAGAATAAAATGTTCTTTTTTGCCACAAAAGTGCTGCAGATCATTTAAAGTTAGGGCTCCACTTGATGTTAATGCACCTAACACAGCTTCTTGAAAGCTTATTTATCATCCAGCTGTTAAAACTCTGACTCATAAATGAGTAAATGTCTGTACGCAGGTTCAGCCCAAACATCTAATTATCTCACAAATGTAAAAAGGGAAATTAAACTATTAACTTATGTTGCACCTTGTTTCAGTCTGTACTTCTTCATTAACTTTTTACTCATTATAAAATATAAAATACTACATTTCATGCACTTTTGTTTATACCCTTTCTGCCCACCCTAGCTAAACCACACTGCCAAACAACGACATGTTAGCGATATCGATCTAGCATTTCTAATTACAAGATTACAACAAGCCAAATAAAAGATTATTAAACCTATTTTTAGACCCATTTTACTCATTTCAAGCTTGAAATAATCTAGTTCTATTGGCAGATCACTAATTTTAAGCATTTATTTCTAGACAGAAGCAAAATGATCCTCCAGTAGAATGAGTAAATTTAAACCTTGAAATTACTGTCTTCATTTTGATTTATATTAATGTCATAAAAAGAAATATTGGATCCTTTTGCCCATATTCAAGGATATTTTCACCTGTAAGATATCGTTTTACTTTAGAATGTGTCTGAGGAAAATTATGGTGTAGTAATTAAAAAAAAATAAAAAATTAAAATTAATATCAATTAAAATTAGCTCATAATACTAATGGAGCAGACCGATGGAATAAAATATAAAATATAAAATAAACACAAATAGGCTGAACAAAACTCAGATATAACCTCCTTACGCTCTGTCTCTTCTATCTATCATGTCTCATATCTATCATGTCTCTTATATCTATCATGTCTCTTATATCTATCATGTCTCTTATATCTATAATGTCTTATATCTATCATGTCTCTTGACTGTCTCTTCTATCTATCATGTCTCATATCTATCATGTCTCTTGACTGTCTCTTCTATCTATCATGTCTCATATCTATCATGTCTCTTGACTGTCTCATATCTATCATGTCTCATATCTATCATGTCTCTTGACTGTCTCTTCTATCTATCATGTCTCATATCTATCATGTCTCTTGACTGTCTCNTCTGAATAACTGATCCATAACTTAACAGCACAAGGACTGCTAATGACAAAACGATCCCCATACAATGTGAAATCCTTGCTCACAGTTTCATCTTTGTTCATGTCATTAGGCTCGGTAGTGAGCTACTGCGCTAAACAGCTGACAATTTCAAGCGAGCTAACTACAATCTGCGAGCACACCAACACATCCGAGACCAAATAGACGGCGCTGTATCATAACTTCAATTTCAGTTCAGTTCATTTTTACTTGTACGGCGCTTATAATAAAGGACGTTGCCACAAAGCAGCTTTACAGAACTATATCAATTCTGGATATAAATTTTAAATGTATCCCTAATAACCAGAGGCGATGGTGGTGATGAAAGAAACCTTGAGAGGAACCAGACTCTAGGAACCCATCTTCATCTGACATTCTAGCTTTAACTTTGAGAACTAATCAGCGATGGAGCCTTGAGTGCAAGCTACTGCAGACTTCAGGTTCTCTAAGGAAGAACCTCCACAGCCATGGTTTCTTTCTGAGTTTCCATGGGGCACCATCCACAGATCCACAGAAATGTCATGGTGACCTTTAGGTTGTACATGTAGAGCCAACCTTATCAAGAGATTTTACAGGTGATGAGAACTTTAAATCTTTCTTAATGTCTGTCAGTCTCGCAGTGCGCTTACACCTGCGCTACACGACCTTACCGTATTATTCTACTCGAGCCTACCTGCTGGTGCGACTCGTTTTCCGTCATGTCTACTACTGCAGTTCGGACTCACAGAAAAGATAAGGAAGGATATACTGCCATTAAAACTCCACCACAGCGAGAGATCTTAGAGTTAGAGAGACTGCTCTGTGCCAACGTTAGATTCACACATACTGGAAGCCTTCCTTCCTCTGAAGGCTGTAAGCAACATTTGTTGTGTTTCAGACACACTGTTCATCTTTATGACTGATGCCCAAATGAACAAAGTTTGCGAACAAACTTTGTCATCTTTTTTTTTTTCTCCACTTCAATTCTCCACTCTCATTCCAATTCTTTTCAGGCTGGCCCGGGCTGAGTAGCGCCTCGGCTGATATTCATGATTCGTTTCTCCTTTCTGCATCCTTATTAAGACTTCTGCTTGTCTATTCTTTTTTATGATCATGCTGCTAGCAAGGCGTATGATCATACGCTAGCATTATCGGATTCGATGATCTTTTCAGCCTGGGATCATGGCATTCATCTGTGTATGTGCAGTTTGACATGTACTTTTCCTCCAAAAACTGCTCTCAACGTGTTACATTTTAACTTGTTCACAGCCCGAGAAGAGTGTTTATCCTCGTGGGTGTATGTGTATTTGTGGAATGTACAGCAGAATGTTGTAGGTGTGATCCGTCTTTATCGCCAGCAGATGAAATTGTTCGTGTCTTGGTTCCTGTTCCCAAGTGGCTTTACCGACGATGAGGAAACCGTCTGTAGACATATGCGCATGTGTTCTAAACCCTGATGATGTACGGCCATTGCTAGTGTGATCTTTAATGGCATTACTAGTGGCAAATGCTATAAGTGACACATATTTATTACAAAGGAAGCCTGCACCTAGTACGCAGTTGGCAGGCGGTATTTTAAAATGCTTAGTTCCATAAGTTTCTGCAGCACGTACCGGGTCAAAAGTGCCGGAAACGAAATGAAAAAAAGATCTCCTAACATCTTTTGGTGAAGTTGCCCATTTGCAGGAGCAACCTGTTACGCAGGAAAGTTTCTTCATGCAAATGTATTCCACCTCTGGTGCCAGACACCGATCCCACCCTGATTATATAGGCAGGAAGCCCACAGCTGCAGCAGCTTCTGGAGCTGCGGTCGAGCTCTCCTGCAACGTGCCGTGCATCTCTGTCATGCTTTTTCCTGGCAGACTATAAATGACGCGCAGCAAACACACGGCACATCTGATTCCTGCGTGTACTCGCGCTCCCACGTAGAATACTCAATACTTTATTACAGAAACGAGAGACTGGATTGCGCGATTGGATTGAAGTAAGCACATTTGTTAGAGGAAAGGGCAGAAAAGAATCAGGCTAAACTCACTGGTAAGTATTTTGTTTTTCTCTAAGCAAACTTCGTTATAAATGAGGTGCTTGTGCAAAAGCCAGATAAGGGACTTAACCAGAAGAGGAAAAAAAATATAAACAAAGGCAGTAATAAAAATATAAGGCATAATTGTTATGCAAAAAAAAAATCAAAACTTACAGCTCCGGGTTTGATCCTCAGCTCAAGTTACTGTCTTTATGGAGTTACTCAAGTTTCAAGTTTACTGTTAAGAGTGCTTGAGCATCTACAATGAAATGCCACAGTGCTCATCATGTCAGCGTGGGTTCAATCAATGTAGAAAGACATTTCTACACTATATGGCCAAAATTACTCACCATAACACCCATATGTGCTTGTTGAACATCTCATTCTAGAGTTAGTCTGTCTTTTCTGTTATAATAAGCTCCACTCTTCTGGGAAGCTTTCCACTAGATGTTGGAGCGAGGCTGTGGGGATTTGTGTTCATTNCTTCACACACCATGTCTTCATGGAGCTCGCTTTGTGCACAGGGGCATCGTCATGCTGGAACAGGTTTGAGCTCCAGTGAAGGGGAATGGTGTGAAGTTCTGTGAAAGTGTGCATAATGACACTCAACAGCTAAATTACTCCATCGAACTACTCTAACGTATTCCTTCCACTTTTTACAGGTAGACTATGAAAGCAAAATGAATGTGTTTTATGGATACATCTAATTTGATGAGATTTAGAAGTCGCTAATGGTCAGGCCAAATCTGGGAAAAAGTTATTCGTTTCAAATAGTGCAGCATCCCGTCAGTTCACGTCACGGGACAATAAGAATGCCTTCAGTTACAAACATAAAATTGGAACCCAAAAGCGAAGCGGGAGGAAGGGAAGAAGAGAAGAAGGAAAGAGAGGAAGATCTAGTCCATCTGATACCATTGATCTCCTTCCTCAACAATGAACTCTGGCTGGTAAGTGGTACATTCCCATAACTAGGTTAGCAAAGGCTAATAGTTTGATTAATTAGATAGCTAAAAGGTTCATATAAAGACTAATTAGAGAGGTAAAAACTGCAATTTATTATATACTGAAAAGTCTTGTGGTGGTGTATTGAATTGCCACTGTTTGCTGAAAGGAAATTTGATTCATTCAACTTTAAGCTAAGCTAGCAGTGCCAAAATAGTGCCGTGGGTGCAAATGACATGATTTGTGTCCATGTGAATTACTTGTTGCTAAGCACCCATGCTTCGCTGTGACAATATGTGGTACATGCTGAGCAGACAGTGCTAGCGGGCCATATCATGGCTACAGGGCTACTACCTGTCCCCTGTTACAGTGGAGAGAGTATGCCCATGCACAGAAGTTCTTTGTTTTTGTTGTAAACCATACGCTAACACTCAGCACAGGATGACGCATAACTCTAACAGCTCGAGCATATATTAAAAACACAGTGTTCTAGTAGACCGTAGCAGTATAAAGAGCCTGTTGACCCTGTAAACTCCCAGGACCACTTCAGAGGGTCAGGTCTTACAGCACATTCCTCACTCTCATGACTTCACTTTCCCATTAGTCTGACTTTAGTTCATGAATAATTCATCATAGTTACCGAATAATAGGCTTTAGATGAATAACTGAATAATAAGTCGGAAAGTTAAAGGGTTAATGAAGCACACTAATTCTGCGTGTACAATACAGAAACACTGGTGTGCTACAATTTGGAGAATCCTGACCTGAATATCCCAACTGAACTTAAAAAAATAATAATAATAAAAGGTGCAAGAAGCTGCTTGTGTTATTCTAGTGAGCCTCTGCAGGATTAGCGTTGAGACTGCTATGCGTAGATGCAGTGCCATCAGAAAGATATGGTAATGCAACAACCAAGACTGTAGGTTTTATCAGGATTTGTCACAGGACAAATTGCTTTGATGGATAAAAGGCAGGAAATAAGGACATTGCGAGTTACAGGCAGTAAGCAGAGTGGGCAGGTGACAATTAGGAGAATGCATTTGCATTGAATAACTTCCTTTAGTTATGATTCCATGTCAGCTCCTAGCTGAAGGCATTCATATTCTAACAAAAAAAAAGGATTGAAAGAAATTGTGAAGTATCCATAGGTGACAGCATGAGACTGTAAACAATGTTACTGAATGGTCAATCTAATCTTTCTGTTATTCATCGCTTTTGTTAGATAGCTTCATGATTCAGGTTACTGCCTAGCAACTGGATGCTTTCAGTTGCAATCTGAGTGGTGCACAACAGAAAATTGACCTTGTCCCAAAGGCCAGCGGTTTCTAAGGTCTCTGCCTTTGTGCTAAACACAGTTGTTGGAGAAAAGCACCTGCAGTAACCCCGAGACGCCCCACAGATGTAATATACAACGCCTGTCACGATACTCTCTGTTCCCCAGTCATTCATGCTTGTCATGGAAAATATGCTCTTGCTACGCTTTCATTTCCTGAGGAAGAAAACAGACCGCTTTCCATCGTGAGAGTGTTGACACGCCTGTTCGGATTCTGGTATAACATGGTGCTGTGGGAAACGTTGGCGCGAAATGCCGGACGGTACCTGGAGATGGGAAGTGTCTGTGTCGCCCTTGCACAGGCAGCAGTGTAACCTGAAATGATCAGTAGTACACAATGCTTAAGCACAACTAAGAGGACAATTCCATGGGCATGAGCATTTGTAATGGACCAGTTACATAAAATTCCTCGCATCATTTGGTCTGAAAGCATCATTCAGTCTCTGTCAGTCTGCAATACTTACCATTAGCTAGACTTTGACTTGCCGCCTAGCCACTTACGTTAGCTACTGGAATTCTAAGTCTGACCTGACATTAGCCAGGAATATATGCTTGCTTTCCTATATTTAGAACAGGCTAACTTGGCTAAATATAGCCAGTTAATATTAGCAAATTACCTAAATGTACCTCAACATGCTTTTTCTATGTATATGGAGTAAATATAAATATATGTCTTCTAGAGAGGTAAAAGAGACGCCTCATTTTACACGAATCTTTGCTTACTCCAGCAAACCGAAACATTTTACTGGGGCAGGGCCAGGGCCGCTCATCCTCAAGCTCCACACTGCAGTCTGGTGGATTATCCGTCTTTAAACACACACAGATGGCTATAGCGCTAGCTACGTTGTGTAGCATGAGACGGTCAAGGCTGGTGATGAATTGGTACGGATCTTGATAGTGTTTTCTTCTCCATTGTTGAATTTGATTGGATGTGAAACTGAAATGATTGGAGTCCATTCTCATGATGTACAGTATAGTGTATAGTCATTGCGTGGATGAGAGATTGTTGTAATTTGTAAAGTGTATTTTGAATTTTGAATAAAAATGGAAGGAATAAAATTCTTTCTTGGTACAAGTATTTAATTTCAATAACACTCAAGTAAAATATAAATACACCAAACTCCTACTTAATTATATACTCACCTGCACATTCATGCAGTTATCTAATCAGCCAATCATGTGGCAGCAGCATAATTCATAAAACCATGCAGATGCAGGTCAAGAGCTTCAGTTAATGTTCGGATCAAACATCAGAATGGGGAAAACGTGTAATCTCTGTGACAGTGATTGTGGCTTGGATGTTGGTACCAGACAGTTTGGTTTAAGTACTTCAGAAACTGCTGATCTCATGGGAATTTCACACACAGCAGTCTCTAGACTTTACACAGAGTGGTGCGAAAAACAAAAACCATTGAGTGAGCGACAGTTCTGTGTGTGGAAACGTCTTGTTGATGAGAGAGATCAGAGGAAAGTGATCAGATTGGCTCAAGCTGACAGGAAGTCTATAGTAACTCGTATAATCACTCTTTACAGCCGTGGTGAGCTGAAAAGCATCTCAGCATGCACAAAACATTGACCTTGAGGTGGATGGGCTACAACAGCAGAAGACCACATCAGATTCCACTCCTCTCAGAGAAGAACAGGAGGCTATCATGGGCACAGACTCTCATAAACTGACAGACAGTTGGAGACTGGTACAATAAAATAAAAATAAAGTAAAATAAAAAATCTGTGGAAACTTCACATTCTGAATTGATATCTCTAGCCTTGTATCTAGTGCCTGGTCCAATGAGCTGCCATTAGCTTACTAATTTACATAAATGTGTCAGGAACTGGCAGTGTAGGTGGCGTCAAGTGCAGATAATTTATTGTGTAAGGTATAAACAGAACAAATGAAACCGTGAAAACAAGAACCATGAATATGAACAATGGGTACGAGGTAAGACATGTACAGACTATAAGTGAGAACATGGGACACACGACAGCAAACGACAGCAACAAGCAGGGGCTGATGGGTAGGGTAGTTTTTCTCCATTTGACACTACCATGACAAAATCCATGTAATGATATAATGGATTCATTGAACTGTAGCCAGTTTTTATTTTTTCCACCTGTTTATTGGCTCTGCTACATTATTTTTTCATGTACTCAGTTCAGTCCACTGAAATTCTTGGCTGGGACTGCGGTCCTCCACCTGACAACACCTGCTCTAGAGTATAATATAAAATATAAAATGTCAACTGACAACAGAATTTAATCCAAAATATAATTTCATCAATAAATGAAAACCTTCAATGATGACTGTGGATATATGGACAACAATATGGAGGCTTCGGATTTGTGGCCTCAACGTTATCCACTGCTCTCTCTCTCATCAGGAATAACATTCCAGCATGAATTCAACCTTGGGTGAGAGCACTGGGATGGACAAGCTCCACAAATAATGTTTGTTGCGAACAAACGTATCTCATTCAAAAGGAATATGAGATAAATTGGCTGAACAAATATGAGGTCTGGAAAACAATTCTGCGCGCCTGAGATTCTGACCATATCCTATTCATAAACTCATGGAATTGAAATGCAACAGTGCTTAGATGTTTGGGAGTTGCGCTTATCATTTAATTGCATGGAAAAAAACAGTCACTGGAGATAGCTGAGCAGACATGCAGAGTCGAAACCCATTCATAGAGTCTATAGGAATGTCCCATACTTGTGAAAACAATAAGCAAAACAGCAACTGGTTTAGAAGGCACAACAAAATATCTGGGTTTACCATTGAGGTGAATTAAAGTTTTATGACTATAGAGCAACATGTTCCTCCCTATTTCTCAATGTGTGTGTGTGTGTTTCTATACCCTTACACCATAGCTTCATTAATCTTCAGCCTGAGTCAGGGATGAGCAGGAAGGCAGTGTGCTACTCCCAATTATAATTCAGATGCATAGCTCGCAGGGATTAAGTCATTGATCAGATTTAGTATGAGGACACAGCACTAATACGCAGAGACTGGCATAAAAAAAAATAATTCGTGTTTGGTGCACAAACAATCTTTGATGTTCCAATGATATGCAAAGGCCCCATACAACAGAGAGATTTTGCAACGCTTCAGAAAGCTTTGCGAGTTTTAATTTTCATGCCTTAGAAGTTTCCGCAGTAATTATACGGGAAGAAAAACACAGCAGTGTCACGGTGTCGAAAACCGTCATTAATATAGTATGAGCATGTATGTTAATTCTGTTATTAAATATGTTAATATTGTTGTTACACTGCAGTAGTACTATAGCTCGAGTATATAAAGCCAAGTTTCCACTGAATGTGGGATGGAGACATTGATTTTGCACCAGGAAATCCTAGATATAGTCTGGAAGCATAGATTCACTTCATAGAGCATAGAATATAAATGCCAGATGGAGGCCAAGTTGCTGCCAATTATATCCCAAATATTGTATTTTATTCTTCAATTGCTATCCATGAAAAAGATCCTTTTTTAATATCTTTTTTGGAAGCTCCTATATTATAATTCTCATAGGGATTAGAACAATCGCTAACATCCGTTCTTGTATTCTTGTATGGATGGGTTTTTTTTTTTCAGCGCCTTAATTAAAAGTGTCCTCATACACCCAAGCCTCTTACTTACTGTCATGCTGCTTACCAAGTAAAAAAAAAATACATTACGCACCAGAACAAATCAATATTCTAAGAGGATAAAACTCGTCCAGCGCTCTCTCCGGCGCACACTTTCAAAACCCAAGAAACAACTTCATTCCCTTCACAGAGCAACGAGACAGATGAGGTCAAGATTTGTTCCAATCAGCATCTGCCTCCCTGAGGCCAAAGTGGAACAGCTGAGGGATAAATGTGGATGGAGGTGGGATGATGATGGCGATGATAATGGCGTGGAGGTGGAGGGGGGTTTATAAGAGAAAGGTGTCTCCACTCAGAGAGACAACCCCTACTACCGAGGCATCATTAAATTCAGTCTTACTCGTTACTGTGCATAATTCATAGCCAGCTGTTGAAATATGAATGTAGCAGTGTTGCTGTAACTCTGGAAGCCTGGTGCTCTGAATAAGCCAGTGAAGTTGGGCTCCAGTGTGAGAGCAGGTTCAAGGATGAAGCGATGAGTGTGGCTTCTCACCGGACAGCTCCATCAGAGCCTCTTGGCTGTCCAGAAGAAATCAATTTTGAATAGGTTCCAAAAGACAGAACGGGCAAAGAGAGTGTCTTTGCCTGATTTAATATCTCATTTTATGCTCAATTTTCCTCTATAAAGAGTACTCTCAGGCTCTTCAGTGTGGCGTGCTGCATTTAATTTGTCATAAAAAAGTGGAATAATGAACAGAAATGGGATGACAGGAGTCAGATAGGTATAGCATTTTTTGACAGTAACAGCCCATCTCTCTCTCTCTCTCTCTCTCTCTCTCGTGTGATATATATATATATGGCATATGCCTCTCTGAAAATATTGGAACAGCAAGGCCAATTCTTTTGTTTTTGCTATACACTGAAGACATTTGTGTTTGAGATCAAAAGATGAATATGAGATGATAGATCAGAATTTCAGCTTTCATTTCCTGGTATTTACATCTAGACCTGTTAAACAACTTAAAACATGCCACCTTTTCTTCAAGTGATCAAAAATATTGGAACATGTGACTGTAAGGTGTTTCTTGCGGCCCAGATGAGCCCTGTTAATTATTTAAAGAATTAATACCTCTGAATGTCTACTCTTGGTTTGAGCCATGCCGTGGGTTTTGCTTGTGAAGACTGGATTTGTTGTTAAAAAGAATAAACCAACTTGAAGACCAGAGAGCTGTCTTTGGGAGAAAAGCAAGCCATTTTGAAGCTGAGAAAAGAGGGGAAACAGATCAGAGCCACTGCACGAGCATTGGTCATAGCCGATACAACAATTTGGAATGTCATGACAAAGAAACAAACCACTGCTTTACTACCAACCAGACATGGAAGAGGGCGGTCAAGGAAAACAACAACAGTTGATGACAGAAACATTGTGAGAGCTGTGAATAAAAACCCAAAAACAACAGTTAGTGACATCACCAACAACCTCTACAGGGCAGGGGTGAAGATATCACAATCCACCATTAGAGGAAGACTTCAAGAGCAGAAATATAGAGGCCAAACCACAAAATGCAAACCTCTCATCAGCAGTAAGTGTCAGAAGGTCAGACTGGACTTCTCAAAGAAATACAGATGCCTTTGGAAAGTTTGGAAAGGCCAAAGTGTGGAGAAAGAAAGGATTTGCTCATGATCCAAAACATAGAAGCTCATCAGTCAAGCATGGTGGAGGTAGTGTCACGGCTTGGGCTTGCATGGCTGTTTCTGGAACGGGCTCACTAATCTTTATTGATGATGTAACTCATGGTAGTAGCAGCAGAATGAATTCATAAGTCTACAGAAACGCATCCAATCTAAGTGGGTGGAACTTCATCATGCAGCAAGACAATGACCCAAAACGCATTGCCGATACAACCAAGGACTTCATTAGGGTGAAAAAATAGAAATGTTTTAGACTGGCCAAGCTACTGGCCATGATACGCCGACCTTCTCCAGAGTATTCTTGACTTCTGTTGATGTTGTGAAGGGGTTTTTCTTCACCAAGGAAAGCAATCATCCACTTTAGTTGTCTTCTGTGGTCTTCCAGTCCTTTCGATGTTGTTGAGCTCACCAGTGCTTTCTTACTTTTTAAGAATGTACACAACTGATGATTTGGCCACACCTAAGGTTTTTGCTATCTCTCTTATTCAATTCAATTCAATTCAATTCAGTTTTATTTGTATAGCACTTTTAACAATGGACTTTGTCACAAAACAGCTTTACAGAAATAAAAGGATTCACAAAAAATATATTATAAATATTTGAATTTATCACTGTGAATTTATCCCTAATGAGCGAGCCAGTGGCGAC
>CM074967.1:15648947-15663827 GCA_037577455.1 Pangasius macronema | reverse complement strand
AGAAGGAGGTCAGATTCCACAGTGGTGTTTTTGTGTGCCTAGTGTCTCTAAGTGGTGTGGTATCACCTGCAATTTGAGGCTACATGGCACTTAAATAAGTGTCGGTTGTGGACAAGGTGTGTGCAGAGTAAATGACGTAATCATATTAAAGAAAACTCTACGACCTTTTAAATAGAATACATTTGTACATCGCATAGGCTTTCTTTTTTTTTTTTTTTTTTTAGATCAGAGATGTGTTGCCAGTCTTGAACACTGCTTGGTGGTACTTTAATTACTTATAACACCATTAGCTAAGGTAAAGACAATTAGCCACGGCACATAGTATTCACTGTAACAATGCAATTCAGAGTTGAGCTACACGCAGAAATTAAGTGCGAACCTGTGCATTATTAACATCATCCAATCACTGGGTCGAGGCATTCTGCTTGGCTGTTTAATATTTAATATTACCCCAACATTGGGGTAGTTAAAGTTGAATGCTGGTGAAGGAAAATAATCAGCTTGGCGTGATAGTTACCACCAAAAAGTAGATTATTCTTCTATAACAGTATACATCCTGAAGTGTTTTATTCCTCTTATACCACAGCAGTTTGCAAATGATTACATTTGTTCACTTATCAAAGAATGAAATGCTGCCAGCGAAACAAGTTAGTTTCTGTTATGTTTAAGCGGCTATACAGAGTCCTTCCTTCACTATGTCTTGAAGTTAATAACAATAGAAATTCAGCTTGTTACAGATTGTGCTGTTATAAGAAAATAATTCACGCCGGTGGGGTGAAACCCTACGCCCCTGAAGTGCATTATTTTCCTATAACAGCACAGTCCGGAGTGTGTTATTCCATTACAGCAGTGATTTGCCAGTATCTACGATGTTTAGTTTATTAATGAATGACACATCGTACATTTTAACGGTTTATAATTAGATTTAATGTTGTGGAACATCTGAGGAACAAGTTAGTTCCTGTTCTCACTTATGCTATAGCTGAGAAAAACAGTCATTCTCTCACCCACATTCTCTCTCTCTCCCTCTCTCTCTCTCTCACTCACACACACACACACACACACACACACACATACAGCACTGCCTGTCATTTTATTCAGAAATCAGAGGAAACAGAAAGCGTAACTGAGACTGAGAGTGCTTACAACATATTAAATGTAAATATAATATACTTAGTTAGCCAATGATTTACTGATGTTAGCTAACTAGCATCTGCCTTTGTATTTAGCATCTTAGATAACCTTGTCTATTACCACTAAGATTAAATTCAAAGGTAAATACAAATTCGGGTAATACAAAGGTAATATAGCGACAATATACTCCAATCAGATGTTTATCTCCTCCTTCACATATTATTGTATTAGTCTCTTCTCATTGATAAACTGTCTCTTGATTTTATGTTACATTCTATTATGTTTGGTAGCTAAGAAAAAAAAAAAAGAAAAGGATCAGCTTCTTCTTGGTCTTTAAAGCAGATGGTGTAGAAATGATTTTAAAAACCCATCTCTGGGTCCTCACAAGAGACATGAACTAAACAAAGGTCAGGAATCTGAATATACTACCCAGAAAATCTTCTCTACTCCACCTGCACAAAACGCACAAGATACACAAGATCCGTAAAACAAAAAAACAAAAGAATATAGCAATCCATAAGAAGACCGTGAAGGAGAGATGGGGTGGATTTGAAAGGACTTCCCCCCTGCATTGATCTTCATATCTCTACTGACGTGTGTGTGTGAGCAGTGGAAATTCCCACCTCTCGTCGTGGCTGAATGAATGGTTGCGGCCCCCCGCTGTAATGGAAACTTCATTTTGATTGATTCAATTGTGCTTACTTTAACATCCATCAAAGTCACAGTAATTTCCGTATTATCTCGGAAACATTATAATAGAGTGCATTAACCTAAGCCATACAGAGAGTTCTAGAGAATAGAAAGCTTGCAGCAAATCTTACTTCTAGNATTTATTTATTTATAAAAGTATCAAGTGATTTAGTGAAAGTTGGCTGTAAAGTAGGAAAGAAATGTTGAGCTTGAAACCTCCTGAAAACATTGGGTACTATAAATAATGGTATCACATCAGTGAAGTTTGATAATAACAGCCCTGTCGCTAGTTTAATTCCTTCATTTGTGGCTAGTGAGCAACAGCAGAGCGTAAAACATTGCATGCGAGTTCACATGGTGGCTGAATCATTAAGCAGAGTGCAGTGCTCTGCTTTACCCCCTGCAGCTAGATTGTGCACTCACTGTTAAAGCCGTGGAAATCAAGTGGTGCATGGAAACTAAAAGCTGAAGATTTGGAGCTGATAGGTAAGTGCATAAGTAATGTTATTTATCTAGCACATTTCAAGATAACTTATGGTGACTAAATTGAAATACAACATTGATAACCTTTCTCTGACCACAAACTAAATTTCTTACATAAACAAAACGAGATACAAGATACAAGTCTATTCATTCAAATGTTCCATTCATTCAATAAGTGCATAATCCTGGTCAGGGACACACTGGATCCAGAGTCTATCCCAGGAAATCCAGGTGCAAGGCAGGAATACACTCTTTCACCCATTGCAGGGTGCCATGCACACACATTCGCATACTCAGTCACATCTAGGGGCAATTTAATATAGCCAGTTTACTCATCTGCATTGTTTTTTATGGTTTTTTGGAGGAAAACCACTTGAACACAGAGTTGAACATGCACAAAAACTCAACACCCTGAGCTCATGATCAAACTGAGGACCTTGGAGCTGTGAGGTGGCAATGCTACCCACTGTGCAACCTTGCCACCCTTAAATAATAAATATGATAGATAAATCAAGACCTTGGAACTATAAGGCTCTGACAGTTGATGGATTTTAAAATATTGACACTCAGTAAAGTCAAGCCAGATAACTTTTAACTTTTAACTAAATCTACTCATAATGGCATTTATATAACATATTAACAAGAGTAGCTCAATTTTGCCAAAATAAAAAAAGCCAGATAGTACCTTATAAAAACCAAAGGTATCAAACTATAATAATAATAATAATAATAATAATAATAATAATAATAATAATAATAATAAATGTGCAGGTTTTATGGTTTTATCATACATCTGGCAGTGTACTTAGACACATCATCAGTGATGGAGCCTTGGGTCACTGGATGTTCAGGTCTTTAATCTTCAATTCTCCCAGGTGACCCAGTCAGGGATCCCCAGGGATGATCAATCCCTGGCCTGTGTCCAAGTAGCTTTTGCAGACCACGGAACACCCCTACTGAACCAAAGACATCTTGGTGCTTAACTGGTGAGAGACTGGCTAGCAGGCAAAGCATCACAGTTCATTTCAATGGACCAGCACTGAACACACAATCCATTTCTTCGTTACTCATCTCCCCATACTTTGGCCTCTTTCTTTCATTGGTTTCTTCCATTCTGTCTTCCCAGGGGGAAGTCAGCTCCAGCAGGACCATTTGCCTTGACGTAACTGACATCAAGACAATGTCTGGCCTGAGTGTGGTCTCTGCAATGGCAATGGCAATCTTGAAACCTGAGCTGGCTCTCTAGGTTGACCTTAAACTGACGATTTCAGTCTGTGGAAAGCAGTCCACCTGATTATCCTGGCTGCAGTAATGGCTCCTTCCCTACCTTCATGAAAGCAATGGTCTTCTTCACTGGGCAGATCTGTGGGCAATCCCTGTGCAGATTGCGTCTGGTATTGCCTTGGGCACCTGGTCATGGTGCCAATGGTAACAGCCTTCAGGCTTAAGATGTGCTCCAGGGATCCTCTTTTCTGCCTCAGAGGACATGCTGGTGTTTCCACCATACCCTAGCAAAAGAGACTGACTAGATCAGAAAATTAATCTGCAATGGGTTGGCCATCCAGAGGTCATCCTACAAAATAATCCAGTCCAATGCTGGCCATGGAGACTTTGCTGTTGGTGGAATCCCTGTACAGCACAATCTCCCTTTCTCTTGTCACCACGAACTCCTCAGTCAGGTTGCTGAAGTGTAGTTGCAGTTTTGTTATTGTGGCCATGCAGGGTGATGCTCCCCAGGCTTTGTGGCAGCTCTAGTCACCTGTGAAGGAATGGGCTGATTCTCCTTTCAAGGCCCTCAACAGTGGTCAGAGGGACCTCATAGAGCAACAACTCTGGTCGCCTGTCGTGTTGTTATGACCATCAAGGTGCAGTCGAAGACTTTGCCCTGGCTCTTAACAGGCCTCTCTCTACACCTCAGAGGTAGAAGTGGTACTTGACCATAACCTTCCCCCAAAATAAAGGGGTTTGCAATGAAGGCCACAGGCGTCCTAGTCCTCTCCCTGTTTCTTCTTCTGTGCCTTTCCACACAATGGAGGTTGATAATCTATTTCCTGATGATGTTTCTGAGCTCAGCTAGTAAGGCTTATTATCTTCCTTTTCCATCTTGTGCTGCAGCCTCACAGACTCAAGTTCCTACCTTAGCTGGCCAAACCGTGTCTCCCATCAGCTTGGCATACCACTGACTCTTGGTGATCTGTTCTTTCTTGGTGCGACAATGTTCAGCAACAATGCTAATAATGATGTTATTTAGATCTTTTGGTCCACCTCTCCCTTGGTTGTGTACTCCAGGATTCCATCCACATCCTCATCAAACTGGTGCCACTCTCTCTGCTTGTTTGCTGCAGGCCTCATGACTCAGCAGTGTTCTGGATGGCTGCCTTCTTCTGTGAGTAGACTCTGAGCCTGGCTCCTCCTGAATCTCCCCAGGGACTGCTCCTGTGAGCTGTATTACATGCACTCCTTAAGCATTTCATCTTGAATTGGTGGTTCTTTTGACCACACTGGTTCTTGCAGACTTTGCCACATGCACAGGCTGCACTAATAGTTATTATTCCATTTGCTGGGGTCATCACTTCTATATCCATCTGGTTGCATAAAGCATCATGTGAATCCAGCACTGATTTCAAGTATAGATCAATGCACTGAAATTATATGTACTGAATAAAACACGATTGTTGTGTTGTTATAGGGAAATACTCAACATTGATTATTTTCCTATAACAGTATAACACTTTCTGCTTTATAATCATTCATACTTCCTGTTATTTCATTATCTTTATTATCTTTATTATAAGAAAGTTAACAGCAGTTTTTGAGATTTCAGGGCAGACAGTGACAATACCGACCGAAAGGGGACCAAATTCTGTGAAGCACTCTCTTACCAATTAGCAACGTTTCTCAGACATTCACAGCTGCCAATCAATCCAAGGTTCTTGCTGATTCATCCAACAGTGCTAATAAGGTTCCTGATGTGAATAATGCCTTTTGATCAGAGCTCAGCTGTTTTGATCTGCAAAAGGATGCTGTTTAGAAGCAAGCATCAGAGTTGTGGTGATCCAGAGACAGCTGCCACGACTCCCCAGTGGCCTGCCGCAGCTAACCCCCTCTGACAAGTTGTAAAATATCTGTTTACCTTTTAGCTTGACAACAGGCCATCATCACACACATTTCCCTTATGACTATATGAAATAGCCTTGCTAGGAGAAGTACATTTCAATCTCTGCATATGGCTTGTTTTTTTTTTTCTCCTTACAGGCCTCACTCTATCAAGGTCAATGGAGTTACTTGTGGAACATTAAATGTTGTGAACTCAGTGTGAACATTAGCTCCCTGACTAACAGTGATCACACGTCTGTGGTCATGAAGTACAAATGGGCATTCAATGACCAAAAAAAAAGCAACACGAGAATGAATATGAAGGACTACAGTATGAAGTTATGAGGGATATTTAGACCAAAAACATTATAGACCTTGTGATTTCCAAAGTAAAGTTTTGCCTCAACATGTCACCACCTTATTAATGCCAGTGTTACTGTACCTGCTTGAAACTGTTACACCATCACAANAAGCAAATCAAGTGTCATTTTTCCACTATTTTCAAAATTACAAAAATGCCCCTAAACACTGTATGCCAAACAAGATCACGTAACTAAGTCACTCATGATCAGATTTCTGGAAGAAATGGGACAAGCCATCTCAGAAATATTTGAAAACGCTAAGGCTGGAAGAACAAGTTGGAGGGGATGAAGGCAGCTGTCAAGGTAAAAAGCCTTTCTGCAGCACATCTTTATAAATCAAAGAAGATCTTTTCTTTTTTTTTACTCAGTGATACACTAGACAGGTCTTGGAACGCACTTAATGGAGGAGCCATTCACAGCCAGTTGAACTCCCACGTTTGTCTTTTCTTTTCACCTCCTTCCATGGTTTCGTCTTTTTTTTTTTTTTAACAACAGAACTCTTGTGTCCTTACAATACATTTTGTTCTGTGCTGTGCAGCAAGCCATGAGTTTCTCAGTGTGTTATATCTCACTCCAGCTCATCTCTACACCTTGTAAAGGCGTCTCAGGAGAGAGAGAGAGAGACCCTGTGGTGGGCAGATTGGAGGGGGTGGCGGTTGGAGAAATAGCTAAGGTTGTGACTATTTATGACATTTTTCCTACAGCATTATCCTCACACTAAATCTCCTTGGGGTGGATAGAGCGCATCGAGTCGGCTCTTCCACCTGCTAACACCTAACATGTTACCAGACATTGCTTTTAGTGGCTGGCTGTTAACGAAAATGACAATCCTCCTTTATGGCCTTCAGATTGAATATTCCCAGTGTCTGCATTCAGCACCGGCCATGTCATTACAGCTGATAGCACTCTGCTGGGAGAGAATACCCAGACCGTTTTTTTTTTTTTTTTTTTAGAAATGTGTTTTTTTTTTTTACCTCTGCAATTTTTTCCATGCTTTACAGCACAGGCTACTACATGCCTTGACAAAATATTTTTTTTCTTGTTAGCACAACCTGGCATCTTTTGCATCTGAGGATGTTTAATCGATATGTAGAACGTGAATTTATTGTCTCCTAAATGAACAAACCGCAAGCTTCAGACGTACCAATGAATCCAAATTGATTAACATTGTAGCTGGTGAATGTAGACTCAAAAACGAAAGATCAGCATTCTTCTCAGTAAGACATATTTGTAGTCTATTTGTTTTTTGTGGTAGAAAGCTGAATGTAGGTGCCAAAGCTGACTGACACTTGGTGTGGTCAAACTGTTTTGATAAACACGGTTAAATTCATATGGGCAATATTATCCGAACAGGTCTAAAATGATCTGAGCCTACTGTACAAGCGCTTTCCAGCGCAACTGTTGAGTGTCCACTGCCAAAACGACACCCTGGCAATGGCCATGCATCGCTGTCTTGTTTTTAATCAGCAGTATTACCATTAATCCCTGTTCCCCAAGCACTGTTTTCACTAATCATATAACCACATTTCCACCGTCATAATCATAATCATCATTATTATTCCAGTTACTTATAGTTTATAATCTGACAAATTAGGTCTGGCTGTGGTCCGATTAAACCTACAGACTGCTAGCAATAATTTGTCGAGGCTGAAATTCATCACATTACAAACACCCTCTAATATAGTGTGTAACTAAACACCGACTGCAGTCATAACTGGATTATCAGTTCATGCTTCTAATCGGTTGTGCATCACCAGCCTCGCTGCATCGCATAAACCCGTCACTGGCAAATCCGCTATACTCTGCAGCAGCACATTACTGCACTAATTATGGGTATGCATGTGCATAATGCCATTTAAGCTGTGCATAAATGCATTCAATTGTTTTTTTGTATTGTATTGTTTATGTCCCTAAAGAGCTGTTTGAAATCACTTTGGCTGAAACAGCTTTTAATAATGTATTATCACTTGTAATCATGGCATTTTTTTCAAAATAGGATAAGGCGTTCTTCATCATCTCTCCCATACTTTGTGGCATTCTGGTCCCCAGCCTCCATCCCCGTGCTGTATCATGTTGACAGAGCTGGAGCTCCTCCCTTAGAAATGCAGGAAAGGGCCATTTCATTTGTTATTGTTGATAAAGGGTGCTTCATAAATAGTCGCAGGAATTCAGCCTTTCTTTTTTTCCTTTCTTTGCTGTCCTCCATGCCCCCTTTCTCTCTCTCTCTCTCTCTCTCTGTCTGTATGTATGTTTGTGTGTGTGTGTGTGTGTGTGTGTGTGTCTGTGCTACATGGGCTGTCTCTGTAATAAAATATTAAAGCACCTGTCTCAGGTCAAAGTACATATTACTCAGAGAATCATATGCAGATTATCTAAACGTTATGAGAAAGAAATATGAATCACGTTCATTAATTGTGCCACGTCAACGTGCAACGCGTTTAAAGTACACAGGTCTCTATAATGAGCGTGGGCGGGATTCTCCGCAGGATCTCACCAAGCTATTTAACCGAAAGCAAGCCTGAGACTTGTATTCCTTTTAAGGGAATTTGATCATATTACCATTTGTTGGTTTAGACTCCTCAGTCATTTTAACACTGCCACAGATCTCACACCGGCTGGCAGCTACTCGGCTTTGTTTGTCATTGCCCTGGGCGATACAAGCCTAACCTTTCTCCATAGTCCACTAAATTCTGCTTCCCTGGAGCTCTTTCTTAATCTCTCCACAACAATTTGGTGATTCTTTCAACTTAAGGAAGTCTCAAATTCCTGCTGGTGAAATAGAATAGCAGGTAGAGTGAAGATGTCACTCTAGGGGAAGTGTTTAAAAATGTTGCATAGTTAGAGTTTTATTTTTTCTTAGGCTTATACTGCCATGCCAGAAATAGCGTCCAGGAGTAGAATATTAAATAAAGCACAGTAAAGAAAAGCAAGTGAGCCGAGCCGTAACCAGTCAAATTGGACACGACGTCGTTGTTTTTGCTGTTGTTTTTGTCGACGCATTTAATATACAGCGCGTGCTGAAACGACCATCGCGGTTTACAGCTAAAAAGGAAATACATTACATCTACATTACACTTCGTTTTAACTTCCACATAGGGTGCATTATGTGTCTAAATTGTCTGTAACTGACTGATCATTTTAAAAGCATTATGGACGACTTCTATATGGGGTTTATGAGACATATGCTTGATTCAGCGCTGATAATAAACTCGCTGTGATATGCAGAGACCCTATTCATCCATCCATCCATCCATCCATCCATCCATTCTCTGTACCGCTTATCCTACACAGGGATGGAGATACCCTGGAGCCTATCCCAGGGGACTCGGACACCCCATTGTACAAGCCTACAACGCATATCTTTGGACCTGAGGAGGAAACCTGAGTACCCGGATGAAACCCCTGACACACAGGGAGAACATGCAAACTCCGCACACACAGGGCGGAGACAGGAACTGAACTCCCAACCCTGGAGGTGTGAGGCAATGGTGCTAACCGCTAAGCCGCCGTGCCCCCCTGCAGAGACCCTATTCATCCATCCATCCATCCATCCATCCATCCATTCTCTCTACTGCTTATCCTACACAGGGATGGAGATAACCTGGAGCCTATCCAAGGGGACTCGGACACCCCATTGTAGGGCACAATTTGGAAATGCCAATCAGCCTACAACGCATGTCTTTGGACCTGAGGAGGAAACCTGAGTACCTGGATGAACCCCCTGACACACAGGGAGAACATGCAAACTCGGCACACACAGGGCGTAGGCAGGAACTGAACCAACCCTGGAGGTGTGAAGCAACAGTGCTAACCGCTAAGCCGCCGTGCCCCCTGCAGAGACCCTATTTGTCTGAAAAATGTTTTTCTTCTAGCTCAGTCTCTAGTTCAGTAGGATAAAATGCAGCTGCATATTTTTCACATAGTTGCAGTATTTTACTTTCCACTGAATATTTTTCATACACATCACACTGAGTGCACTGGGTTTGTATAAGATCTCTAACACTGAAAAATTAGAGCAGGTCATTATTTGACAGGAAGAAGATATCTGCTGCCAGAGGTCAATGAAATAAGAACGCAGGGAGATTGTTTTTTGCTAATTATAAACCTATCAGTCAGTTTGCCAGGCATTAACGTGTATAAGAGTCTGCGTCTGCCACAAAACGCCTCAGCGTTCCTCACAAATTGAATACAGAATGATCTCATACCAGGTAATGTCTGTGAATTTTATATGACCAGCACCCTGCAGGGCAATGTGTACAGCCGATTATTTATTCCACGCAGATAACTCAAAAATCAATAGAGGAAGAACAGTTCTTGAGTAATTTTAAGGTCACAGCCATTTGCTATTCTTCAAACTGCCAGATTCCAAATTGATTTGCGTCTGAAGAAGCTTCTTTCCACTTCATGAGCGTGTGACCGGCACAACTGCAGCACCAAGAAAAACTTTTTATTAAAAGTGTTGTTCCCGTTGATTATGTGCTGTAGTTTTGGAACAGAGTGGGAAACCCTGACACTGTAATCTACAAAGATAAAGGGGAAAAACGATGTTGTTTTCATGGTGGACTAGGTGAAAGAACAGCAGTCAATAAACAACCGAAACGTGTCTTGCTCCAATTATATGAGCCAGTGAAACGTTTACTATTCTGAGCCTTAGGCAAACATATTTATAGCTACATTTCCGTGGAGTTTAATATTGTGTTCGGTGGCACACCATCATATTAACACTACAATCAGCATAGAGGTCAGTCTCAATCAAATTCAATTTGTAACGAAACAGACAACCCTTTAGTCACATATAGAAAAGCTTAAATACACTTACTGTCCACTTTATTAGGAATACCTGTGCACCTGCTCATTCATTATTTATCAATCAGCCAATCAGCCAATCGTGTGGCACCAGAACAATGCACACAATCAGGACAATGTTCACATCAGACGTAACAATGAAGGAAAATGTAATCTCAGTGACTTCGACCATGGCATGGATGTTGGTTTGAGTATTTCAGAAATATCCTGGGATTTTCATGCACAACTTCTCTAGTGTTTACACAGAAACATCCAGTGAGCAGCAGTTCAAGCGTAAATGCCAGACTGGTTTAATCTGAAAGCATGGAAGGACACAGTAACTCAAATAAGCACTCGTTACAGCCGTGGTGAGCAGAAAGGCATCTCAGGATACGCAACATCAACAGGTCAAACCTTGAGGTGGATGAGCTCCAACCACATCAGGCTCCACTCCTGTCATCCAAGAATGGATTAAGTTTAAAGTTGGCCCTGCTACTATTTTGTTGTAGCTCTGGAGATTAAACTCAGAGTTTCACCTTTTTTTTTTAGCATTTGCTATTGTATCTCACTTCTGTGCAACACTGCACCAGGGCTTTTTTTTTTTTTTTCCAAACATGCTTTTATACGAATAAATCTGACTTGACTTCAACTGCAGGATGAGAATGAAGAAGGATGGGTTTTTTTTCCATGTAACCACAGCCTTCGCCTTTCTAATATATTTATTTATGGTACTAGATGGTAGATATTAACAGCTGCATTGAAATAGTAAGTGCTCCTTCTTCTTTTACTTCCTGAAGTGCAGTCAGACATGCAGTCTTGCCCTGTGCATGCAAGCCATCGTTATGCGCTTATCAAAAAAAAAAAAGCCAGCAGATAGCCAGTAGGCTGCTCATTAACCTCTGTGATCATTCATTTCTCTACAGATAGGCTTGATAATGAGGACATGCTGAACAGTAAGAAATTTGCTTCAGAGAAATATCAGATTTGCCATGACTATATAGGGATATCTTAACAAAAAACTACACATTAACATACTCAAGAAAAAACATGTACAGGATCAGTGAGTGTGTATAAGCAGAAAAAAGGCTCTATGTCTTCTTTCATCCCACAGCCTGACATTCACGGGAGCTCTTTTGAGCTACAGATTCCCCAGCGATGATTCCCCAGATTCCTCTGCCTCTTTGATTTGCTGGGTGTGTTCGAGCGAATGGTGTGGCACTGTTTAATAGCTTTACGTCGCATCTGCAGTAATTGTGGATGATACTGAGTGGTCTCCTGTGTACTTCCTACCGGTATACCGGAGTATTCCTCTTAATGAGACGCTGTAATTGAATCATTACATGTAATAATTGGTTAGTTAGTGGGACAATTTAGATGTGGTGATTAAAACGAGGCACGCTAATTTCCTTCCACACAACGTGGGCCTACTATCTTATAGGCTTACATCATAAATCATGTTAAGACAGGTCACTACTGTTCTTGAGCTTGTTTACATTATGAACAAGAGCAAAAATGGGAATCTATAAAAGAAGGCTTCCAGTATAGCAGGGATTGATCTGCTGTGCAATGCAATGCTGCCACAGTTCAGATAGTATTGGTTCACGTTTGGCAGCGTGTGTAGCTTGTTGTGTTGTGTTTAGTCTCTGAGCAAGGCCATGTGTGTGTGTGTGTGTGTGTGTGTGTAAGTGTGTAATAGCCACTGATGTGTGAGCTGACTGCCCAGCATAACAGAGCACTGAATTATTGACTGCAGTTTTCAGGAAACCACTTCATATAGAATCATCCTCAGCCATATTCTCAAGCCATCTATAAATAATAAACAGTATCGATCCATGTTGTGCCTGAGTCAATGAAGGGGGAAGAGAGAGAGAGAGAGAGAGAGAGAGAGAGAGAGTTTAACACAACAAATTTTCTTCAATCAAGTTACAGTGAAGAAAGCGTTTTATAAGCAAGCAGCAGAGTGTTAATGATGGAAACAATGACTCAGATTATACATAGTGAGACAAGTTGGAAAGCGACATTAGCTGAGCAGGACTCCCATCTGTTCTGCATCTTCAGATAAAGGCTGATCATATATAAACATGACTAGCTTTTCTGGACCTCCACTGACTGCACAGCATTTATCATGCAAATGTCACCAGTACTGGATATCTGACAGGATATTAGAATTGGATTGGTCTTCTGTGCCTTATTTCTAAAAAAAGATGCCTCGATCACTAGAAGCCTGCTGTCTTGCAATGTTCACTGCTGAAATATGCGTATAATTTGTGCCTTGTGAAGTCTCTTGTATCTCTGAAATGTGTATATGCATTTCAACATCGAGGAGATGTCAGTCATATAGGCTGCACGGGGTACACTCTTAATAAAAGTCTGAGATACTCCTGGGTGACTGGTAATTTGGTATCCATTCTATGCCTCATTTCACTGTTAAAAGGCATAAGAATTCATCTAGGACCCTGGAAATGGACATCATAGAATTGCTGTACTAGGCAAATATACTGGAGTTCAAATGATAAAGTGAAATATATTAATATCCCATGACAATAGCTGATATGCTGTTGCGTTAAACTGTGCACAGAAAAGAGTGCAATGATGAGCAAGTCAAATTGACAAGAAAAAGACTAATATTATCCTATCAGTTAACTCTAGCTCCGTGGTCCAGTTCTGACGCTCACATGCCCATTGTGGGAGCTTTCGGCGGTGGACGGGGGTCAGCATGGTCACTCTGACCAGTCTGAGGCTACGCAGCCCCAAACGGAGCAAGCAATAAACTGTGTGTTCTCACACCTTTCTATCATAGCCAGCATTAACTTTTTTAGCAATTTGCACTACAAGAGCTCTTTTGAGGGGTTCGGACCAGACAGGCTAGCCTTTGCTCCCCATGAGCATCAGTGAGCCTTGGGTTCATGACCCTGTCGCCGGGTCACCGGTTGTCCTTCCTTGGACCACATTTGGTAGGTACTAACCACTGCACACCAGGAACATCCCACAAGGCCTGCTGTTTTGGAGATGCTCTGACCCAGTCATCCAGCCATCACAATTTGGCACAAGTCACATCAACACATCAACTTCGAAAACTGACTGCTCACATGCTCAAAATATATTCCACCCCTTGACAGGTGCCACTGTAACGAGATAATCAATGTTATTCACTTCACCTGTCAGTTGTTTTAATGTTATGGCTGAGCTATCTATCTATATATATATTATATCTGTTTTTGTTGTGGTTGTTGTTGTGTTTTTCCCATATTTCCTCCCATTTTGGTCATTTGCTAATTCCCAGGCACTAGCTAGCTCTCCCCTATCACTGGACAGCTACCAGCTGGGGACGGTGAGGGCGAAGGGCCGATACATACCCGACATATCAACGCAAATGCATACACTTCGAGCTACGCAAATTATATTTCACACATCATTGTGTACAGAAATGTCACAGCAAAATTTATAATGCAAAACAAGTGCACACTGCATTGGCCAAAAAAAGCCTAGAGCAAATGAAAACAGCTCTGGGACACAAGTACACAAACATACAGCCACCCAACACAACTACTGCAAAGTGCAGCTCATGCTGCGTCGCAGGGCAGCGTGGAGTACCGCCCACTTCTGCATACATGAGCTCACAGATGCCCATGATTGGCTAGTGCCACTGTGATTGACAGGGGAGAGAGATTATGCCCCTCCTACCAGCAAAGTATAGCCAATTTTGAGCTCTAGGACTAGCCACGGGTGGCTGTGGGATTGTCGGGTTTCAGACTCGCGATCTTCCGATGATACTGTGAGCTACTAGCTATCACAAAAACAATGCGTGTGATAGACAAATAGATTAACAGATAAACAGGCAGAGAAAGAAAGACAGAGAGAGAGAGGAGGCACAATGAGAAGGCACAAAGCAGTGCGTGATTGTAGGGGACTCGTGTGTGGAATTGGTTTGTCACGGATCAGTGTTATTACTAGGCTCTTCCTGTTGGACTGTTTGACACCCCATGAGGAAAATAAAACAAATGTGAATTCTCTCATGAAGAGCACAGACATGCCACAGTATAAAGCACAGAATAAATGCTGACTGTCAGACAAAACACATTATGACTTATAATAATGATATAACTATCAGAATTATAATCCTATAATGTTGTTTTTCATCCACTGGTAAAGATATTGTCCACGACTTAGTGTTTATGGCCTCATCATCATCATCATCGTCATCGTCATCGTCATCATCATCTTCATCATCATCATCGTGCCTGATGAGTTCATGGAGTATTGTCACTGTTTACTTTCTATTTCAGAATACTTCAATATTTGTGAGTGACTTCACTATAGGATTGTAGGA
>CM074967.1:15608781-15621518 GCA_037577455.1 Pangasius macronema | reverse complement strand
GTATGGTTTGTACTCCCTGCATTTGGATTCCCAGTGGGAGGTCTATACAAGTTTCTGGGTGAGATATTTGGAGAAAGTTGAATTAACTTTAAAAATTAAGGCAACCAGCTGCAAAGCTTTTTTGAGTTTACTGAACTTTCTTTGAGTTGGACTGGTCGTTAGGTGAACTTACTGAGGAAGGTATAATTAACTTAATCAAATAAGTTTAGTGAACTTTAAAAAATTATTTGGCACAACTTCCACCACTGAAGTTGAGTAAACTCAAAAATGCTTTGCAGCCGGTTGCCTTATTTTTTTAAGTTAACTCAACTTTTTATTTTTTACAGTGCACATGATAACTGCAGGAATGAGCAGGTGCTTTATTAGGTTCCTTTATTAGGTTGCTTTATTAGGTTAGTTTTGCCTATAGACTGCAAAACTATCCAAAAAAATAAAAAATGGTGGCACACATTTGTAATATTTTTGGTAATTGGTGCCACAATGCTGTCCCCATGCTCTGGGAAATATGTCTATTTGTCTCCTAAAGCTTAGGAATTTAGATTTTTAATCTTAATGGCCATGGACAGCTTGAAAAGAATCAGGCAAAGGCAGCCAACAGGAAAACACAAGCAGCATCAACCCAAAGATCCTCAGGAGAGCCGAGGCTTCAGGCCACTCCTCATTTGGATTCCACCATGCCAGGTTCAACACTTCCAGGACTCTGTTTAAGCAAATAAAAATGTCTTGGAATGAGAACACATTAGCAGGGACAGAGGGCAAAGATATTGGGCAAACAAAAAAGAGCAAACTAGCTTGGAGCATGTCACGGAGGGGTTGGTGCAGCCGACCATGAGCCTGAAGCGTCGCGCAAACACTGTTTTTGGCAGGCAGCTGAACACAGGGGCCAGAGCTGGACTCGGTGCAAAATATCGCCAAGAATAAAGATTTGGGAACAAAAAAGGGCTTGAAAGACTGCAGCCAAGTTCATAACTATTTCTGCAGAGCCTCCCTGCATCAGGGGATTGAGATCTTCATGCAGGGGCTTCCTGAATCCTGGGCCATTAATGGCTGTCGTGCTACAAAGAGCACAACAATTGGCAGACCTGGGAATGAGAGAGAAGAGACAGCCACTCATGCACAAACCACAAAATGGCTTCTCTACATTTGAAAATGCTTTTGGGAGAGATGAGGCCATGATAATTATGTGGCAAAATGAAGGTAAAATTGCAAAGCTGAGACAACAAGCTACTGATAGCGCAGAAAGCACGCTGCAGTAGAATTTCTAATAACACAGTAATAAGCCCCTCCCTACCCCTGGTTCATAGCCAACCTCATACACAGGAACATATTCACATAAGACTTAATGTATTCACTTAGAAGCAGGGAAAGAGAGAGAAATGATCATTGTTCGTAGTTAAATGACACTTGACTTTGCCGCTGTGTAGTTGCCTCGTCTGCTGTAATAATGTTTTGTCAGGTGGTGGCTGCTTCTCTCTACTGTTGTCATTCTGTCAAATGTGTGCAACAGTCCACCTCATTCCTGGAAATGAGTTATGCAAATGGAAGGCTGTGATATACCGATGTGGGAAAGGTAGCCTGAACAAGTGTTTGGCGTGGAGCAAAAAAAATAAAAGGCTGACTTTCACCGACTGTTACTGGAGCCTGGGGGGTCACTTGCTGGAAACGTGGCCTTGGCCAACGGACACTACATGCAGACAAAAGCAGGGAAAGAGAACATGAGCGTAAATCAGGCCTGTTGTCTCTCGCTTGTCCCATCAAGATGGTAATCTTCTGTGAATCAATAAGTGCCAATACTGGCAACATGAAGCCATGCTGAGAACAGCTTAATTACTGGCCCCCACATACCTTAAATCACACCAATGAGACCAAATAGATCAGGAGCGGTTTAAGCGGAGATATATCCGAGAGGTCTCCATCCGAATCAGGAAAATGCAAATGAACTGAAATGAATCGTGTTTCATTGTGTCACGTTGCCGAATACCAAGCTTAATCTCCAGAGCCAGGTCTGCCCTTAGAAATGATAGTGATTTTAATCTCGCTGCTGCCTCTCATAAAAATCTTTGTGCTCCTTTGAGGAACAGGATAGTGGTCCGTGCTATTCCTCCATAAGGTGGTAATTCTACATCACTAGCTAACAAAAGTGCACATTATTGGGAAAATTGCATATTCCTGCATATTCATTTCAGGAATTAATGGGACGTTATTGAGCACTCCATGCCAGCAGATGTATAAGAGAGACTATGTGCACTTTCCCCACAGCTCATGGCCTGTTAATGGTGATTAAAGTGATTTCACCGAAACTCTCCAAGGTTAATGTTCTGCAATAATAAAGAACCAGTTGACAAGCTGATTTAGTTGTGTTGGTCCAGCAGATTCCAAACTCAGGTTTGGCAAGTGGGCAACAAACTAAATTTTCTGGACTCTTCATCGATTTTTCCCCTCCGAACACTGGGAAATGATTTGTGGATACTCAGTTTTAAAACTGGAGCAGGCATTGTTTTTCAAGGAGTTTGTCCCATTGCTTGCACTTCTGACAGGTTTATTGGGTAATAGTGGTTTTTACTACAAGTGTTATCCTGGGGGCAGAGAGAGGAAAGTAAAACATTGTTTGCCCTCTTGTTTTGCACTATCACCAGCAAACGTGACACAGCACTACCAGCTCCCCTCTGGTCATGGTGATCCTTTAATAACGGGATTGCTCATTAGGTAGGGATCTAAAGATTTCTGTAAAGCTGCTTTGGGACAAGGCCTATTATTAAAAGCACTATAGAAAAAGATTGAACTGAATTAAAGCCGCATCTCAATTTTTCACGTCAACTTTGCACCCTGTATTTTGATTGTCAGTTAAAGTCAAAAGTAGAGCATATTGGGTGCAGAGCTGCTGCTTTTAAAATGTTTGCGAGAACCCAAGTGACAGAGGGAAACCTGCTAAGGGACATGGAATAGGCTCTTCCTCCTGAAGACAGAAGGACAGAACAGCTGTTTCCTCTCAGGGGTCCTGGGCTAGGAGCAACATGACGTGAGCTGAACGGAACCACGTTCCAGTTTGTAGGCTTAATCACAAACAGTAGGACTAGTAATCCACTGCCACTGGACAAATGACCCCCAGCAGTAGTGAGGTGCAATTAAAGCTTTACCAAATGATGCTCCTTTCACCCCAGATGCTTCATCTGAATATAAAACAGCAGTCGATAGCTGAGCACTCTGCATGCTTTACATATCACCCTCCAACAAAGCTACTCTGGGGAAAACGAGGAACCGTGCTGTGGAGTATTAGACAGGAGGAACAAATAAAGTGGAGTGGAGTGGAGGAAAAAAAAAAAAGAGGGGTATTTCATCCACCATGTTGGTCATTAAAAGCTCCCTGGGAAATACTTCCGTCGTGTCTTCGTTTATCCATTAATCCACTTTCATTAATTCTCTTTCATTTACCATGTTTAGGAAGGATCAATGCCATGGGTTTCACTTAATTTGACAAATGTTCTTTCTCCTAATGCCCAAGTGTTTATAGGATTTATGGGGGTCGTTCTTTAAGGTGTGCTGTGCTCTTAATGAGTCGTCGCACTAATCCACTCTTTTTTCACTTCAGTGTTGACTATATGGTCTATAATTCAAGTTTTTGTTGCACGTTTCGTAAACGAATCTCTGGTCCATTGAGTGTTTCCTGGCTTTTAGCGGCAACATTTCAGGTCAGTGGATTCTAAATGAAAGATCTGCTTTAACTAAAAGGTATTTGAATCTATAGTCGGTAAAACATTTGTTTGGGGGACAAAGTTAGGGAGGCCAGATTAAGATGGTTTGGACATGTTCAGAGGAGGGAGAGTGAGTATATTGNGGAGACCCCTGAAGGGAAAAGCCCAAAGAAGAAGAAGAAGAAGAAGAAGAAGAAGAAGAAGAAGAAGAAGAAGAAGTGGGTAAAACATTTGTACCTTTTAGACATTGTCCCCTAGCATAGATTTTGCATTCGCTGATTGAAGAGTACCTTAATAATACAGTGCATTGATTTGTGTGAATTTGCATGAAAACATTTGGTTGAAAACTTTTATAGTGGCTGAAGGTTACTATTGGACGGTTGAAACTATAACATTGTGGAGAAGTGGTAATAATAAATGGTTAATAAAATGTAATATAATATTATGGATCCGTCCTGTTAAGCGCATTATTATGCACATTAACTTGAAACATGTAACACAACACTGCAAGAAAGCTCTTTTATTCTCTTGGACAAACCTCACTGTAATCTTGCTGCAATTTGTGTCCTAATACAGAAGCAGTCATTAAAATAATGGTCTGATGCGAGAGACAGATTAAAACCGACACAAGGAATAATGGTTTGGTTCACAAACCATGGCACAAGGAAGCACGCTTTTATAAACAGCATCCAAAAGAAAGCGGCGTGATTCTTGATACATGTCTCTTGCCCTCGAAGCTTAAAAAAATCCAGTCCCAAAGGTTTCAATTAGAAAAAAAAAAAACGTTGCCTCCTAATGTATTCACTCTCGTGGTAAAGACTGATCTCCTGAGTGTTTAGGATGGGCAGTGTGAGAAGTGTTGCTCTGTCTCTAGCTTGGGTTAATTGGAATCCTCCTGTCTTTGCCAGAGAGAAAGAAAGCTTTTCCTTATTGTGAACAGAAATCATTATCCAAGTGTGGACCTTAAATGCGTATTCCTCTGTTCGGGAAACACATGCCTTAATATTGCACATACATGCCATGAAGTGTCCGACATGCTGCGAGAGGAAGGCCATGTTGTTGCTGAATCACTTTGGACTTCATTATTTCTCACTGTATACACAGAAATAAGGGCCATAGCCATACCCAGATCCTCCGGGACTCAGCATTTGGAATAGAGTAATTCTTCAAAGTCATTTCTCAAAGACCTGCACCAAAAATTCACAAAGTGACCTCCACTGCTGTGGTGTATTACAGCATGGGCAGCGCCCGAGGATTCAAGGCACTTTACAGGGGGCAATTAGTGCCATAAGCAAGCCAATGGCTGGGTAAAACGCAGGAATATACATACCATCTCAAACTACGACAACACATTCAACAAATGAATTATTTTGTATTTGTAGCCTAACATGAAAATGTGCAGCAAAAAAACAGCATTTTATTTTAAAAGCATGAAGTTATGCTCAAGTACACGCTGAACTATTTGTACTTTGCACTCTGAATACAAAATGTGTAACAAGTAGAGACCACAAAACACATATTTGAGTCATCATTTTGGTCTTTCGGTGTGTTTGTGAATGTTGTGCCGCATGTTGTGGTTACTTCTGAGACGGTTGTTCTGAGACTGCTGATTCATAAATATGAACAGACGGATCTGCAACCTGCGTTGCTACTCTCATTAATGACAGATCATGTACACGCTTAACAAATGTGTGTGCAGCAGTCTCTCTCTCTCTCCCACACACACACACACACACACATATTTGTCATACTACCTTCCACTGATATAATTAACAATGCAGCTAATTATTTATTTATTATATGCTACACCTAAACATACATATTATCCTTAACCTTAGTAACCAAAAGGAAACATTTTTGCCTATTTCTTTAAGCCAAGAAAGCTCTAGTGCAAATAACAATTTTGTTCACATTAACCTTTTCTTTTTTTCAGATTTTTTGGATAAATTGGATCTATGGCACTTTTATACTGCAGCTATAAAATGTAATAAAAGAAAACCGATCCATAATATTTATTTCACTCTTTTTGTGCACGCACAACACCATGTTATATAAAAGGTAGTTTCTGTAAATTTCTGCTTCTCATCCGGATATAAAAACATGGCCACACACACAAACTCACACACGCACATATATACAAGACAGCAAGGATGCCACCAGTGCACACACTTAAGGGAGCAAGACCAAAGCGATGATTGTGGACTACAGGAGGACACAGGAGGTCAGCCACGCCCCCTTATACATCAGCGGTTCTGCAGTGGAAAGAGTAAAGAACATCAAATTCCTTGGTGTGCGCCTCTCCTGGCCCCTGCACGCCGGCGGCTCTATTTCCTACAGAAGCTCGAAAGCTTTGGTCTCCCTCCCGATATCCTTACAAACATCTACACATGTACCACTGAGAGCATCCTGACGGGGTGCCTTACTGTATGGAACAGCTGAAGGTATCATCGGCAACAAACCTCCATCCCTTCAGGACATCTTTCATCTGCGATGTCTGAGGAAGACCCGAAAAAAATCACAACCGACCCTAGTCACCCAGCACACGGTCTGTTTATCAAACTGCCATCAGGCAGGCGATACCGGAGCGTTCAGTCCAGAGCCAGCAGGCTGGAAAACAGCTTCCACCTGCAGGCTATCAGAACGCTTAATAAACTGTAAAAACTGTCTCTAAAATTGCACTATTATTATCCTCCTTCACATCATATCAAAGACTACAAAAAGCATCATGTCTTTTTCAAATCTCGCATTCTTTGCACAAAATTGCGTTCACTACCTCAGAGCAAACTCTCCACCTCATCCTTGTCATATTATATTGTGAATCTGTTAGTAATCTTTCTTCTACAGTTATATCTCTTAAATTTCTGTCTTGATTATTTATTTATTTCTGTTGTTACTATTGTACTGCTGTAGACTTGTTATAAACGAAATCTTGCAGCTAGTCTACAAATATAAGTGAAAATGTATAAATGTGCAAAAAAATGTGCGTCAGTGGCATTTTTAGGTGAGATAGTAACAGTCTGACCAACGTTAATCCCCATAATTACCCTCCTGCCCATCCCATAGACCCTACAGTGCACCCCAAGTTGGTAGGTTCATCAAATAAAATGTCTAGAAAGGCTATATAATGCTTAAAAACCCCAGCAACACTGCAGCACCTGGTACACCTGTATCACACCGCACACTACGCCGTAACTACTACAGTATGTCACTATCATGTCCATGTCACTGTTCTCAGCGTGTGGTCCAGGAACCCTCAGAGGCCCGCGACTTTTTATATTGTCACAGAGGTAGAAATCACAATCTGTATTATCAGAGTTGTTATATTTAAGGGTCCAAAGTCAACTCAGAACTAATGTGCTCAGGAACTGAAAGCTCTATGGTTCCAAAAAATAATGTTCATGAAACAAATCCATACTTTGGTGGGGGTCCGTGGAATTTATTTCGCAGTTAAAGGAGTCCCTGGCTACAAAACGTCTGAGAAACCCTGACCTGAATGATCTCTTTCCGCTAATGGATGTGGTGAAGGAAGGCTAACTAATTGTTCCTCGTAACAATAATTGTACCATATGTATCAAAAATATGGCACGTATACCTAACAATATAAATACACTATAGCTACAAAGTAAGCGCATCTAATAACCTGGCAGCTGTGTGCCAATACTAATGCTTGATATTGGGCCTGATTCTCAAATGATCGATCTTGTATATGATGCCATGGCAGTCTTTACATGCTCCGTCCCATTCGACTGTTTCCTGATGTGTAAATTGTAATCATAGCACAAACTGTTGCATGGGAAGAATTTTTGCAGTGTTTGAAATGGGAAAAAAAATGGCTTTGGTCTTTACTGTAGAAGAAGCAACAAAAGTGAGGAGGAAGAATGAGACACTAAAAAAGTAAAGAGATGCCCAGGCTTGTTCAGAGGAATATCTGCAGGCCAAAAGCAAATCTAGTATTGGGTACTAGCAGCAACGTTGCTGTTCCTACTTCGGCTACAGATGAAGAGAGCAAATGGTTGGTGGAGTCTTCTTCTTCTTCTTCTTCTTCTTCTTCTTCTTCTTCTTCTTCTTCTTCTTCTTTTGTCTTTTCCCTTCAGGGGTCTCCACAGCGAATCATCACTCTCCACCTATCCCTATCTTCTGCATCCTCAACACTTGCNTATACCTCCTCTTTGGCCTTCCTCTTCACCTCCTGCCTGGCAGCTCCATGTCCAACATTCTCCTACCAATATAAAATGGTTGGTGGAGTAATTGTGATAATTAGACCTAATAAAAAGTGGTTTGTGTTGTTAGGTAGGCGTAATGATGTTTAAAGACCAGAATGTAGGTTTGTAAGACTCGAGGTTTTGTGCGTTGAAGTACAGCTCACATTGTGAAGCTGTGCAAGCGGGCTTAGCGCATATCTCTGGTGCGAGTGCTTCTGTTTTGAATAATTGATGTAATGTGCAGTCAACACCTCTCAGCCCTCCCACGGTTTTTGTGAGCTGCATCCAAAATAGTGTACGCTGCTCAAATCTCCGAGTCGTAATAACGTGTTAACGCGTTCTGGTCGTGACATCACAGTCAGAGGAACTGAACTTGCATCATATTTCAGACCTCATTCGGGGACCAAATTGATTTTGAATTAAGCCATACTTTTTGTCGTGTTAGCCTAATTGTGTTTGAAGAGTTAAGCACGGCATCGAGGAGATCATCTGTAAAGACGCTTTTAAACATGCTACGACGTTGTTAATCCTGTGAATAACGTTACACTGACAATATCTCATTCCCAGAGTGCATCTCGAAAGGAGCGTATAGCTTTTACTCATTCTTACCTTAAATATCCATGGAATGAAGTTCGGTATTGGGTCATAAAGCTAACGCCACACCACAGGGGTGTCGGGATCTTTTATGCGCTTCATGAAATGATACGAGACTATTAGATATCACACCGATTAAACAACCCCAGTGCTGGTGCTGCTCTTTACACCTTAATTATCATAGCAGGAACAACTCTAGCTCTCCTGAACATGTAGCGGCTCTCAGGCAGATATATAACAGCAGTTATTTCAGTGTTCAAGAGACCAGTAACCATTCAAGTCCAAGTAATGTCTCGTCTGATTGAGATGCTAAGTGTGAGGAGTGGGTGGCAGTGCCAGGGGAAGTCCCATGGTGCTTTTAAACCACACAAGCAGATCCCAGGCATGACACTGGAGACTGAAATGCAGCACATCTTCAGCACTACTGACAAATCGTTTCATGGATCACAGCAAACACACGACTAAAGGAACGGGTAGGCTTCCGTCGTCAATCCTTGGGTTTTTTTTTTATTATTAGAATGGCATCAAGGGTGTTAATTTTTTTTGTTTTGTTTTGGCAGGGATTGAATTAAATGTAGAAGGGAGTGTGTTTGTACTCCGCTCTGACATACTGCAGATGCCAAAAGCAGGCAGGCGAAGAGGGAGGCACATAATCTAAGTCATTATGCGACATGAATGGACAGAATGTGCAACAGTCTCAATCGGACAAAGTGATTTCACAGCTCGCTGATGCCCTTTTCTAGAGATGGCAAATAAATGGCGGTGCTGTATATTTTTTCCTGCATTGCTCTGCATAAGATCTTTCGCACAGGCTACAGTTAGAGCTATACAGACAGCGGAAACGTCGCACTGTGCTGCGCAAGGCCATAAATTGTTTCTGGCACAAAATTTGGAAAATCAGTTCTACAAGAAATGTAGGTGATTGTATAGCAGGTCTAATTGCGTCAGGTTGAACAAATAGCACACGGCTTAGTGACTCATGACGCTCTCGACTAGGACTCGACTAGGACTCCTAGGAAACTGCACCACAGGAAATAGTTTTAGAAGCGCCAAATTTCCACACAACTAAAAGCTTTCTCTGCTAGTAGGTAGTTAGGAATACAGTGTGAATGGAAATGCGTAATCCAGTATAACGTGCAGTTGCAATTACCGAGTCTGACTGACGCATAATACAGTTAAGAACAGAAGCTGGCACGACAAACTTTACTGAAACAAAGAGATTGTCAGGCAGCAGAGACGGCTGCAGTCTGTTAAAGTTCGCTATAACTACTGGTGCTCAAATGACTTGAATATAGGTGCAAAAAAGGGTGAGAAAAGCTGAAAAAACAACCCACATGCTGTAAGTCGGAATAAATTAAATGCTGGAGTGAGATTCACTCAAGAAAAGTGTAGTAACTATTTCCTCACATAAAGTCTTATATATTTATAAGGTTTGCATGGCAGCAAGGATTATTCTCCAGAAAAAAATGTAAGTAAATTTACATTTAAATCAGTTTTCTTTTTTTAACCAGCAAATTTTACTCAAACTTGAGTTCAACTTGAGGATAATATTTGCACAAATAAAACAAGCAAATTGATTTCACAAATCATTAATCATCAGTTCTAACCAGAAGCTCCAACAGGTACATGCACTCACATCAACCTTCATAAAGACTGAACATGGCTACTTAACTAACACACACACACACACACACACACACACACACCTGATTGAAAAACACAAAGAAAGAAACACTTGACATTTCACACTACAATAGCCTTAAGCCTTAAAGCCAACACAAAACAAGACCCAGAGAAAACAATCCATCCATAAAGCTCAAAATTAAATCAGTTTAAATTTCCGCAAACACGTATACAAACCTTCGTTCAATTAAACGTTACTTCTTAATTTCTAGATTTGTGCGCACTTGCAAAATGATATTAAATGTAAACCAGCAAAGTAATTAAAATATAGACTAATTTTTGTTCTATAGGCGCACATTTACATTTACATGAGTGAATTTAGTGAGTTAAAGTAATTCAGTTCAATTCAATCGAATTATAGTGCTATTAACAACAGACACTGTCCCAAGGCAGCTTTACAGAAACCTGTATGTAAACGTTTCATTTAAATTTATCCCTAAATTCTAATGTTAATAAACAAATGTGTAAAAACCGGAGATCTGAACCAGCGAGTCGTTATTTTCAGCGAGCAAACGGAGGTTAAATGGCTACAGTAGAGCTTCAGTACGTATGAAATATCGTGTATTCTGCAGGAAGTCAAATAAAAAAATGCTGCCACTTATACAATGTTCATAAATCCTAATTACTCAGTTTTGAAACGTGGCTAGCAGGAAGTGTTTGGAAGTGATATGTCTTAATTTATTAGCATTAATTTGCATTGCAGGGATTGTAATCTGACTGATCGGCATTCCAGTGAGAGTAAATCTAATTTATAACTAGCACAACTAATGCGGTGTAATAAGGGTAGATTAGAAGGTAAAATGATCCTGGACCCTCAAATAAAAATATTTCCAATAATTTCAAGGGTAATTCAAATCTTGCTTAATTTAATAAATCCATTAGGAGTTTGTACTTTATGCTGCAGATAACAAAGCCTTTTCCGAGTGTTTGCTGTTAAAGATAATGGCGGCTCCCTGCTCTGTGCTACTTATAGTCTGAGGTTTATTGCATATATCAGATTTGTTTCATTCTAGTGCTCTCTGCAAAGAAGCGTGAGCCTTTCGAGTATGCCGCTGCATTGATTTTTTTTTTTTTTATTTATTTATTTTTTTATTCAGACATCTTTTTTAAGTGGTTTCTGATCCTCCTTTGTCTCGGAGCTTTGTGCCTTAGCTTTCAGAAACTGCAAAATACTTTGAAGTGTTTCCTAGGAGAGGCAAACATGAACACAGCAGGAAAACAAAACGTCCACGCGTTACTTCCACGTTTCCAAAAGGAGACGGTTAAACCTTCCTTTACCTGAAAATAAAGACATGGAAGACGTACACTTAAAAACCCTTCAACATGAGCTCTAAGCAGTTACACAAAACCGATTCAAGTAAAAACATATGACCCTTTAATGTCCTTAATAACATGAGCGACCTTAAGAAACCTAGCAATAGCAATACAACTAGGTAGCTAGTTATATGCTAACATTGACTAGCTACGTCTAAGCAAACAAGTCGCAGCCAGAATACAGACACTGTCAGACATCTACAGAGCTAACGTGTAAGATTAGTAACCTAATTAATAGATTAGGTAATATTATAGCAGGCTAATGTGAGTGTGTCTAACTATCTATACTGTAAGGAATTAAACAAGATGGGACATGCTGTTGTAGGAAAATAATCAACCATAGGAAGTAAAGCTGATCATTTTCCAATGACAGCACAACCCGAAGAGAAGAGAAATGATTTTTTTTTATTTACTGACCTGTTTATAGTTATTAGTTTAACTATAGCAATAATAGCTGATGCTGTGGAATGTCCATGAAACCGGTTAGTTCCTGTTATCACTTCCTTTGTAGCAGCTACAGTGATTCCTTCACCAGCTTCTCTTTTTTCTCTCTCTTGAAAATGACACACAAAAAAGCAGCTTGTCAGGGAGAAAGCACAAAGCTTCACAAAGCCCTCAGTCCTGAAGACTTTCTGGAAAACTTAAAGGAGCAGCTTTAATGCTGACTGTTACACAGGGCTTACACTGGAGACTTCTTCCAGAAATCTCCTCACAGAAAACTTAGCAGACTTCAGTTGATTACACACTTACACATCAGTTTATACGCATCATCCGTCATACAAAACCCTGCGAATTAGCTGTTACTACAAACCCGATTCCAAAAACATTGGGACACCGTACAAATTGTGAATAAAAATGATGTGGAAGTTTCAAATTTCAATATTTTATCCAGAATACAACATAGAAGACATATCAAATGTTTAAAGTGAGAAAATGTATCGTTTTAAGGGAAGAATAAGTTGATTTTAAATTTCATGGCATCAACACATCTCAGAAAAGTTGGGACAAGGCTATGTTTAGCACTGTGTGGAATCCCCTCTTCTTTTTATAACAGTCTGCAGACGTCTGGGGACTGAGGAGACGAGTTGGTCAAGTTGAGGAACAGGAATGTTTCCCATTCTTGTCTAATACTTCTAGTTGCTCAACTGTCTTAGGTCTTCTTTGTCGCATCTTCTTCTTTATGATGCGCCAAATGTTTTCTATGGGTGAAAGATCTGGACTGCAGGCTGGCCATTTCAGTACCCGGATCCTT
>CM074967.1:15527649-15549864 GCA_037577455.1 Pangasius macronema | reverse complement strand
TTTTTTTTTTAAACCAAAGGTTCCTCACACCACTATTATAGTTTAGCGAGCAGTGAGCATTTCAAGTTAAATATCGTGACAAATTTTCACACAAAGTTAGCTTGTGTGTTAGCGACCTAGCGCCTAGCAGATCGATTAGCTGTCCAATCAGCCTCTAAATAAAATATTTAGTTTAATTTCAGGGTTGGTTCCTTTTATATGTAAATGTAGTGTTTTTAATCATGATTTACAATTTAAAGTTAACATCAGTTAGCTAATTAGCATGCTGAGCTAGCTTTATTAACAAACAGCTCACCCAGTTAGTTAGAGTAAGTTTTTTTTTTTTTTTAAATAAATATATTATTTACAAATGTACTGCAGTATACAATGTAGTCTCATTTTGGAGATAATACATTTATAATTAATAAAACAAGCAGCAAAGAGAAGCAAAATGGATTTATTCTGTAGAAGTACTGCTCCATTTTCATCTTTTTGTTTCAGAATAATGTAGTGATTAATGTAGGATGGTCCGTGCCAAGCGTGTGTAATTGTGTATTACGCTCTGTCAGGTCTCACTGTGTTCAACCAAACGCATATGGACAGGTTTAGAGCCTGAGTGAATGGTGTGCCGTCCATCAGAAAGGGGTCGGTTACAAATAGCAATCTACTTCCTGGAAGAAACTGCAGATTTTTTGGGGAACTCATTACTTTTGTACCATGCAGGCTTAATGACTGTGAATACTACATTACTGTTAATGCTGTGAGGTTAAAAAGTTTACTGGGCATTAACATTAAATATGAAATAATAGGTAGAAAATTTGAAAGAAATGTAAGTTTTTGATACATCATGTGAAAGCAGAATTACTGTTAATGCTAATATATATATTAACTTTACCGAAATTATGTATTACATTTACAATATACGGTACAGTACAACAATCGTGGCTGCATTTCTGAGAAAGACAGATGGTTCATTGGCAAACTGAGAAGCAATGACAACCTCTACGGATACGGTCAACCTCTTCATTATCTGAGCAGTTCTTTTGCTATCCATCTCACTATGGGGAGCAAATTTAAAACCGCAAAAATACATCCCACGAAAGCTGCTCCTGTTTGCTCTCCCATGCTTACGTGGGTTATTACACACACCGCTTGCTGTTGGGAGGCGAAAACGTAATACCACAGGCATGTCCTGAAACTGCAGACTGCAGACTCTCGCTCTCTCACTCCTGTCTGCGTGCACTCTCACTCACTCACACTCGCTCTCTCCTGATTGGCTGCTGCCTCTGCCCATCATCGCGTAGTCACTTCTTTCATGACTAAAGTTGGGTTTGTTGTATCTGAGCTGGTGTCTGACATATGCATACAAGCTTCCCACACTCCTGATTCAGCACTGCCTGTGAACTACTCTAACAGGATGACTTAGAGTGACTCACATCAGCTAAGAGCATTTTTGCTGTGTGGGATTTTTTTTTCTAAACAATAAATAATCCTACACATGATCTTCCTACACAAGATGATACCAAAATTAAACATTTTTGGATACTATGCACCATCTTCAGAGCCAAAACCAACAAATAAAAAAGACTGTGGGCCACAAATCAAATGGTTTTGCAAAAGACCATATTTAGACCGTATTAGAGTTCATATTTGAACTCTACTTAAATCTCTTTTGTCTGAATTATATTCTAAATATTAGAATATAAAGGCGCTTGAAATGTCGCATTGGGACAATCCCAAAGATCGTCTACATGTGTCTACAACCCTGGTCGACATTACAGGAAAGGCTTTGCGTTTTTATTCTCTCTTCACTATATATCCTATTAATTGTACGGATTGCCAAGCGGTGCATTAAAACTTAACTAAGTGAATAATCAATCTCGCTCGATCACGCAACAAATGTTTGCTTACCAACTATCTCTCCGATTCCCACCACAATGCCTGAAATGCCTATCAAGGCTTTGGAGCGGTCTCCAAAATGACTCGTGGCTCCAATGCAAGTTCCATACACACCACTATAAAAAGACAGCTCCAGACCTAAGAGGAGGAAACACTGCTATCAGCAATTATGACAAGTCACGTATGACTACTGAAAGAAAGAATGTAACATAGTATATTGTAATTATATCAAACTTACCACTGTAAGCCATGGAGAAGCTTAACAGTAATATAGTTTTTGTGCCAAAAAGGTGCAAAATTGCCTCTTGGAAAAATAGAACAGAAATAGTCAAAGGTTGCAAACATATTATAAAACATACACATCGTCACTGGCAAGTGAATTATAATTTCCAATTGTGACTTTTGAGATAGATAGACATTCTTGGAACTCATGGAAGAGTTTCATTATGAGGAGGCGACCTCAGTGCAGTAGGCAAGAGACCAGTAACACCCAATATCCTTAGTTTCACATTTGAATGGCTGTTTGGTTTCTGAGTCACTGTGTAATATATTCCAGATTTAGTCATTTCCCAGAAAAGCAGTAGTTCCCAGAAAACACAGGACTGTTTATCTTTTCACACATGCTGATTATCAAATAATGCAAGTCTTTCTTACGATATTGCACTGATAATATAAGATGCATGATGGCAGAATTCTGTTTCTGCACTTACTGAAATCTGTTTTGGCCTCTTTTATGGCAGAGCTGGCTCGCTGTTTAAATCTGAAATAACATGAGGAACCATTAAAATCATTCGACAGTGACACCTAAAAATAGCCCCTATCTCTAACCTTAACTTTATGAATAATCATTATAGACAAACTGAAAAAAAAGTGTTTAAAAGAGGATCTACTGTACATTTGTCTGGATGAGAGCAATGACTGGGCTTCTTCTTCAGACAGAATGTCCTCTTCCTCCAACTGACTTGACTTTCGCAGAAAGAGGAAACTTAGTGTTCCAAGCACAGACGTGACCAGCAGAGCAATAAACATCGTCTTTCTGTCTCTGTCTGGACAGAGTGGGTCAGGAAGAAATCAAATAAAACACTAATTTCTGCAATAACAGACATGATGAAGTTATTTAGGAACTTGTGAGCATCAGTTATTTTGACATTTTCATGTTCCTCATAATGGACTGACAGCTAAAACGAAACCATTTTGGTTCCATTATTTTGTAGATGTTGACTCCTGATACTGTAAACCTGATTTGCTGATACTCACAGACTGGAACTGTGTACAATGATCAATGAACATGCTCTAAAAATCCACACGACTTGGCCTTTAAAGTGGATATATCTTGTCCAGAATGAGATTTAACCTACAGTTGTGGTCATAAATTAACATACGCCTTGCAGAATCTGAAAAATGTGAACAAATTAAATTCATAATTTTAAAAAATACACAGATCAGCCATAACATTAAAACCACATGTCTAATATTGTGTTGGTTCCCCCTTTCGCTGCCAAAACCCTGACCCGTCGAGGCCTGGACTCCACTAGATCCCTGAAGGTGTGCTGTGGTTTCTGGCACAAAGACATTAACAGCAGATCCTTTAAGTCCTGTAAGTTGCGAGGTGGGGCTTCCATGGGTCGGACTTGATGGCCAGCACACCCCACAGATGCTCGATCAGACTGAGATCTGGGGAATTTGGAGGCCAAGTCCACACCTTAAGCTCTTTGTCATGTTCCTCAAACCATTCCTGAACAATTTTTGCAGTGTGGCAGGGAGCATTATCCTGCTGAAAGAGGTCACTTCCATTAGGGAACACTGTTGCCATGAAGGGGTGTAGCTGGTCTGCAACAATGTTTAGGTAGGTGGAACGTGTCAAAATCGCATCCACATGAAGGCCAGGATTCAAGGATTCCCAGCAGAACATTGCCCAGAGCATCACACTGCCTCCACTAGCTTGCGTTCTTCCCATAGTGCATCCTGGTGCCATGTCTTCCCCAGGCAGACGATGCACACGCACCCGGCCGTCCACATGATGTGATTTATCAGACCAGACCACCTTCTTCCATTGCTCCGTGGTCCAGTTCTGATGCTCACCTGTCCGTTGTAGGCACTTTTGGCAGTGGAGAGGGGTCAGCATGGGCACTCTGACCCATCTGCAGCTACGCAGACCCACACGCAGCAAGCTATGCACTGTGTGTCCTGACACATTTCTATCATAGCCAGCTTTAATGTTTCAGCAGTTTGTGCTACAGAAGCTCTTCTGTGGGATCAGACCAGATGGACTAACCTTCGCTCCCCACGAGCATCAGTGAGCCTTAGGCGACCATTACCCTGTCGCCAGTTCACCGGTTGTCCTTCCTGGGACCACTTTTGGTAGGTACTAACCACGGCATACCAGGAACACCCCACAAGGCCTGCTGTTTTAAAGATGCTCTGTCCCAGTCATCTAGCCATCACAATCTGGCCGTTGTCAAAGTCTCTCTAATCCTTACGCTTGCCCACTTTTCCTGTTTCCAACACACCAACTTCAAGAACCGACTGTTCACTTGCTGCTTAATATATCTCACCCCCTGACAGGTGCTATTGTAACAAGATAATCAATATTATTCACTTCACCTGCCAGTGGTCATAATGTTATGGCTGATCAGTGCGTGTGTATATATATATATTGTTTTTGATTTAGTACTGCCCTGAATAAGCTATTCCACATAGCAGATGTTTCCATATAATCCACAAGACACAATAATAACGGAATTAACACAAATAAAAATACACGTAATGAAAAGGTAAGGGAAAGCAAGCATCCTGACATAAACCCTATGCCGCTTTTTTTTTTAAATCTACCTATTACGCACTGCTCTTTAGCTCACAGAAACAACAAGTAGGGAATTCTTGCCTGTAGAAAGAAAGCAGCTATAACTGCACTTTTATTTTATTTGGCTCTAACAGCTCTATATAAATGTAAGGTAAGTACAAGTTCCCTATCGCTCTCCATTAAAATGCCATGTTTAGATCCAAGAGCTTTAGACTTGATTTCAGACACAGTGATGAAGCCCATGGCACACGGCCGCTGTTAAAAATGATAACTCTGTGTTTTTCTTGTCTTTTGAAATGCTTGGGAAGAAAATAATAACGTAAAAAAAAAATACAAGTTACCTGATATGTCAGTTTTTCCTTTCCAGTCTATGTAAACATAAAGATTGCCAAACAACATACTGAAAGAAAAAGAATGAACGTTACTACAGCGAAACCAAAATTCAACAAAAATAATTTAACAATAAGGTTATGAAATCTGCTGGTGAATAATTTCCTGGGTGGATAACATTTCTATGGTTTGCTGAATGGATTATTTCGCACTTCTCATGGTATGGTGTGGATCAGATTTATGAATCAGACAGTTCGAGTTGATTCAAAAGCTAAAGATTACGGTCTCAGCACTGGCCTTATTACCTGCACTGCAACAAAGCCCAGAACATTGCCGTGTTCCTGTTAATAGTGGAGGCATCCGAATTCCCCACCAGAAAGCGACCTTGAGCCGTCCAAAGCACTGTGGAAACAAATCAAGGTTTTACTTTAATCCATGTGTGTCAAAAACCAGAGAGCCCTGAATGAATGGTATAAATCTCGCTCCAGTCCTGACCAAACAACTGATTTGAGACTGTATCGGATTAGCCTTATCCATTATTAGAATTATCCTTTAATGACTTATTAAATATTGTAAATCTAGACCTGGCAATGTGGCAGTATTGCTATATTTATCCACAAAGAGGATATCTAACGCTATTCTCAGCACACTACTTGAATGAAGCGCTAGCATGAAAAACCTGAGAAGACTGAATACTTACAGGCTGCTCCCATCCCAATCAGCACTGAGGTCAAATAAAAGGACCAGGTGGATGGAATAATAAACACGGCTATGTAACCACTAAAAGACATACAACAGGGTTGGAGAAACATTCAATTATTCACTAAATAAACTGGACATATTGTGTAATTTGTGATACTTGCCTGTAAAGAATTCCGCTCAAGAACATGGTAAACTGTGGTCCGATTACCGCCACCACAGAAGGAGCAAATAAATTTGCAAACGAAAAAACTCCATATATTATGCCAAGGCTGAAAAAGTAAAAGGAAAATGTGTTAATGTGCACATCTCAAAGACATGAAATATGTCCGTAAATGATATAAAAAGTGTAGGATGTATATACTTCACACCTGGATCATATTTTTCTTCATATTTCACTTTTTTTTTTATTGTTGACCTACCATTGTTTTCTACAGAAACACTTATTTTAGAGATGTAGACAGTACAGGTTCAAGTTCAAGGAATACCTCAATCCAAAGAAGCGAAAACAACAAACACTGAATTAAAGCTGTCTTGTACTTTACTGTTCTGTCTGTATTTCTCTCTATCCTTAAGAAAAATCTTGCAGAACTCAGGTCCTTACCTGTGATACCCACTTCCACTGAAAGTAGCATTATCCAGACTTTTCACCACAGTTTGCTGAAGAGAAANGACTTCCAAATTATTCTCCAAACCCTACTCCCTCAAAACTGCTTGAGACAATCAGCTCATAACACACCAAATACGAGTATCACTTGTATAAGATACACTATATGGCCAAAAGTATGTGGACGCCTTACCATCACACCCATATGTGGTTCTTCCCCAAAACTGTTGCCACAAAGTTATAAGCACACAATTGTACAGAAAGTCTTTGTGTGCTGTAGCTTTACAGTTTCCCTTCACTGGAACTCGAACCTGTTCCAGCATGACGATGCCCCTGTGCACAAAGCGAGCTCCATGAAGNACCTTTGGGATGAACTGGAACACCGACTGCACCCCAGACCTCCTCACCAACATCAGCACCTGATCTCACTAATGCTCCTGTAGCTGAATGAGCACAAATCCCCACAGCCTCGCTCCAACATCTAGTGGAAAGCCTTCCCAGAAGAGTGGAGCTCTTATCCATCTTTATGCATGGTATCACACCCTGGCTTGGCACGATAGCTATCTGGTCCAAGACTAATACTCACCACTTTGCCCTGTTCACAGAGAAAACTCAGCAGACACACTCTGTAATAACAGCATGACCCCAGAGACTGCACTGTAAATTAAGATACATTTCAGGAAATTTGACTGACTGTCCCGTATTGGCCATTTCTTAAGAGACTTGATGCAATGATGGTAGATGTTTTGTAAGTTGTAAAAGAAAATTTAAAGAAATTCATGCTTGGAAATTCTCCCTAATTACTGACAGTGGCCTATCTTCAAAGCTGTGGCTCCAAATCTTTCTATTTTCGATCCAATACTGACCACTACAGGCATCCTCTCTACGGGTGTCTGCTGTCGAGTTATGCAAAATATCACAGATGCTTCAGAAGCTCAGAAAGGCCCAACAACTCGAAAGAGAAAACGTGGTTTTCTCGAGATCACAACTTATTTTTCTCATGATGTTGTAATGCATGATTAGGCATACATGCTGTACATTATGTACGAGTGCATCTGGTTTTATTGCAATCAAGGAATGACACAAAAGGAAGTACTTGATAGTGCTGGACAATTTACAAATTAGTGTCCATCACCTGACAAAGTGACTCAGAAATCTGTAACTATACCGTTGTGGACAATATTGTGACCCAGTGGTCAGTTTCACTGCCAGCCAGACTGAGACGTCTCCGTGTTTATGGCATCATGTTTGAAACATAATTACTGCAGAATTGCCTTAACACCAATATATGACAATGTGCCACTGGCCACAATGATGCAATGCCAGAATGCCTCTGCTACATGAGCTCGGAAAACAAATTTTATTATCCTGAGATCACGAGAAGAATAAGTTGTGATCTTAAGGAAACAATACAGACAAAATTAAATACCTCATGGCCTTTCTGTAGACGTCCATCGATCCTAGAAGCATTAGCATTCTGCTTTAAGATAAGTCGTGTCCTGTGCTCGCGTACATGATCTCATGATCAACGTGTTGCAACATAACATGCATTTAATGCTGATCTGATTTAACTTTAAATCGGATGTGATAGTGGAGCAGTGTTTTAAGTGTTTTTTTTTTTTACTCAGTATTGGCATTTGACATTTGCAGCATTTTGGCAAAAATCCACCCACGTTACATTTTGCACGTTTCCTTTGGGGAAACTCAGACCTAATTAGCGTACAATCTGTGAAACATAACATGCACAACAGGTTTTGATATCTCTATAACCATCATGAAACTGGTGGGAATGCAGCACATCTGAAGACATCTGCTGTGATATTCACTCAGTGCTCTTGTTAGACACCTCGGACATTATAATCTTCCAGACTGCGAACATGAGATGCGCCTGACTCGGATTTGCTGAACAATGAACTATTATACACTCTGCAAGCAACCACAATCTGTCTTTATATATATATGATAACATACTAAATATTTAAATAATGTTTAATATATTTGTTTTTACAACTTAATCCATTTTTAACAAACCCACTCATTCCATCAATCACTTTTCTCAACAAATTACCTGATGGACGAACAAACATGAAGCCTCATGAAGCCAGGTGCAGTGTATCAGTGTGTATGTTTAAGAGTAGTTTGAGAACATGGATGTTACTCACTTCTATATTTCCACAGGTGGTGAAGGCTGTAAAAACGAGTAAAAACGCCATTCCCAGAATCACCACATTATATGTCCTGATGTCAGCCATCTCTCTCTCTCTCTCTCTCTCTCTCTCTCTCTCTCCAGAGTTTTTAAGAGTTTTTTTCTGAACAATCTTAGCAAAAACTGAGATCCATTGCAGGAAAACAATAAACTCTAACTAGTGTTACACATTATAAAGTGGTGTTTTAGCTGGAAACCATCCACATGAGTCCACAAACACACACACACAACACACACACACACACACACACACACACACTCCTGGTGTGTGACCACTGTAGGAATGTCAGATCTAACCAGCATGTGATCACTTGGGTCCTCTCCACGGGATCTTTTGGAAATGATCCCAGGATCTAATTAAATGCGAAGGTGTAAGATTGTAGTTAGATAGAAACAGCAAAATAAAAAATAAATCAAATAAAAACTAATAATAATAATAATAATAATAATAATAACTATAACTAACAGCTATAGGCTATGACGCTATATGAAGATCAGGTTTAACATTTTTTAACTCTAAAACAATCCGACATGCATTATTTATTTTAAAAAAGACAGTATTTCCAGCTTGTGTCTAATTAATTAGAGTGCTAATGATCTGCCTCATTATAACTGTTTATAAGTTACAGCTTCACCTAATCCTTTCAGCTCTGAAGTGCTTTATCTAGTAAATATATATATTTATAAATCTAATATATAACCCTGCATGCTCAAGGAAAGCTTGTCTGTTATTTCCTGGTTTAGTTGCTGGATTAAAAATGGATTAAAAGTCAGCAGCTTTTAGTTGAAGCACCTCGACAGCCAGAAGAACAAAAATAAATAAACAAATCGCTTTCCCAGATTTTTAGAATCGCGAAAGTGTCAGCTACGGAAGCCCGTCCGGCCCAAGCGGTGACAGCGCGTTCTTTCCCAGCAGGCATTCCTCATATTGTACACAATCATCATGGCGGCTCAGGATGGTAGGTTCATGCAGAAAACCTGCTTCTGTTCTCTTCGCGACAGACCTTTCCGCTTTTCAGGGTATTAAACTGACTCCAGGAACGTCTCTGTAAGAAGATATCAACGTGTCAGGACTCTCTTTTTTTTGTAGATATGTTGTGCTCAGATAGCTAACTCGCCTCGGCCAAAAGTGTTGGCGAACTTAAGAAGCTGTGTTAGCTGTTGTGCTGCGTGTGCCAAGTCTGGCCAAAAATATAAAAAATAGATAAAAATGCAAACAAAATACAGACACTTGGCTAGAAAGAGTAAACGGTGGCACCCAGTGAGTGGCCGGTGTTGTGTTATTTAAGGCTGTAAAACTAGCCAAGTTACCATAGAGACTTTTCTAGATGGTTCGCCAACGTCAGCTAGCTAGCTAACAAGCTAATCATTTAGCATCATCAACATCATCATCATCATCAACATCAACATCATTTTTGTGGCTTTGAATAAGAATGCTTGAGTGGTTTAATGTAAACTATTCTGAACACATGACTGTAAATGAGTGTAAGAGTTCAGTTGTTTTAGTGGCATGACAGTGCATGTGATTATACACAAGACATAAGGAGAAGTGTTATAAGTGTTTATTTTTAATAGTGTACTCTTATAGGTGATCAGTGATCAATCCAAGGGTAATCACTTTCGAGCTCTTTCTGAATCGAGGCTTTTCACGTGTCCACATGGCATCCATTTATGGCAAGAAGTGTTCCTGAGTAACTGGTTGTGTGTGAAAGTCATGTGTTTCACTGTCCTAATGCGACCGTCTGTCCTCCATCGTGCAGGAAGCGAGGGAGTGGAAATGGAAACCGAAGTCACCCTGAAAGCATCAGAAGCGCCGTCTGACGAGGGCAGTAAAGGAGACGCGGCAGGGCTTGAGCAAGCCGTCCTCGCCGATGGAGAGAACGCCTCGCCGTCTCAGGTCTCCGCCGTCAGCAACGGAGACGACGGCGAGGAGGGGAAGGAGATGGTGGAACTGAAAATTATATGGAACAAGAACAAATATGATCTTAAAATACCTTTAGATGGAACTGGAGCTAAACTGAAAGAGAGAATCCACACACTTACTGGTGAGAAATGTCTTTAGGCCAGGGTGTAGCAGTTCTCACTGTAACATCAAACATCACAAAATACCTGATCAAAATACGCTTTATAAAATATACGCCTATCTCACCTCTACATCTCACACACACACACACACACACACACACACATTAAAAACTCAGTGCTAATTACCACACACTCTTTCAGCATAATGGTTCTTGATTATATGATGACTTTTTTTTTTTTTTTTAAATAGCAGGTAACTGTGTTTCACGTCAGATTAACATAATTGTTTTTAGTAGAGAGGTCTGTGTTGCTTCCTAACATTTAGCGAAGTTTGCTTTGGTGACAAATTGCGCAAACTGTCAGAAAGAAGCTATAACATGTCTTATATTACATTTTATCTACACACTATATGGCCAGAAGTATGTGGACACCTGATTATAACAGTTCTTCCCCGAATTGTTGGCACTAAGGTTGAAGCAGGTGATTGTATAGAGTGTGTTTGTATTGTGTAACATTACAGTTTCCCTTCACTGGAGCCCAAACCTGTTCCAGCATGACGATGCCCCTGTGCACAGAGCGAGCTCCATGAAGACATGGTGTGTGAAGGTTTGAGCTGAAGAACTCGAGTGTCCTGCACAGAGCCCTGACCTCAACCCCACTGAACACCTTTGGGATGAACTGGAACACCGACNCTGATCTCACTAATGCTCTTGTAGCTGAATGAACACAAATCCCCACAGCCTCGCTCCAACATCTAGTGGAAAGCCTTTGCAGAAGAGTGGAGCTCATTATAACAGTAAACTGGGGAGTAAATCGTGGACGATGGAATGTTCAACAAGCACACGAGCATGATAGTCAGGTGTCCGCATACTTTTGGCCCTGTAGTGTGAAATGTATGTGGTGTTAGGGTTTGTAACGGCTGCCGTCACTCTTCAGAAACGTTTCCGATTAACTCCGTGAATTCTCTCGCGTAGGTCTTCCACCCGCTATGCAGAAGGTGATGTACAAAGGACTGCTACCGGAGGACAAAACGCTTCGTGAAATTAAAGTCACAAACGGTGCGAAAATAATGGTGGTTGGGTCGACAATAAATGACGTCCTGGCTGTAAATACACCGAAGGAAGTAATTCAGCAAGAAGTTAAAGCTGAGGAAAATAAAAAAGAGCCGTTGTGCAGACAAAAGGTGGGAATCCTTATTTACGAAATGCAAGTATATTCGTTTTATTCTTTCCCACACCGCACGTGGCCGTGCGTTTCCTACTGAGCAAAGGGATACACATATCATATCTATATCAAACGTGGCTTTGGTTGCTTTATTAATATTATAAATCATTTCCTGTTGTAGCAACACAGAAAAGTGTTGGACAAAGGAAAACCTGAGGATATTATGCCGTCAATAAAAGGAGCTAAGGTAATAAATCTTGATTGTTTGTGAAACTTTTATACACTATACACTGCATTATAGTGCTATTATACAGATCTGTCCAACTCTCAAGTGTTAATGTATAAAATATTAAATTATATTTTAAATATTACGAAATTTAAAATGCGATTAGCCTTTGCAAGAACCTTTAGATGGTTAAGAATCATATATTACTCTAATCTTCATTCATTCGTTTTTATATTCATATGTATAGGAGCGATTACCAACAGTGCCTTTATCTGGAATGTACAACAAATCTGGCGGAAAAGTAAGGCTCACTTTCAAACTGGAGCAGGATCAGCTGTGGATTGGAACAAAGGGTGCCGATTTCTTTCTCCTTACTATTCTTTCTTCTTACATTTTGGATTTTTTTTTATTCTTCCTTTTTAACATCTCTGATTTTTTTGGTTTACAGAAAGGACAGAAAAAATCCCAATGGGATCCATCAAAAATGTTGTGACTGAGCCAATAGAAGGTCATGAGGACTACCATATGATGGTATGTTTGCTTTTCTATATTTTTAATTCCAGAAAAACTTCTGAGGTTTGGCCAGATTGCATTAAAAAAGTCCAGTTTAATCACAAATTCTTTGCTTTAAGACTAACACTAAGACTTTAACACTGTTGACCTGTATATCTGCTCACTCGGCAGCAGTGCAGTGCACAGAATCATGCAGATACAGGCCAAGAGCTTCAGTTAATGTTCACATCAAAGATCCAACCGTGGAAAAAAAAAAGTGATCTCAGTGACCTGGCTGTTGGTGTCAGACGGTCAGGTTTATTTATTTCAGAAACTGCTGATCTCAGGATTTTCACACACAACAGTCTCTAGAGTTTACTGCTTCAAGCTGACAGTCTATAGTAACTCGCATAAGCACTCTTTACAACCGTGGTGAGCAGAAAAGCATCTCAGAGCACTGAACACGTCTAGGTGGATGGACTACAACAGCACGGCACCCAGATGGCACCATCAGCATGAATCCATGGGCCCAGGCTGGTGGAGGTGGTGCGATGGTGTGGGCAATGTTTTCTTGGCACACTTTGGGCTCATTAAAAACCAACCACTCATTGCTTGAATGCCACAGTATATTTGAGTATTGTTCCTGACCGTGTGCATGCCTTCATGGCCACAATTCACCATCTTCTCATGGCTGCTTCCAGCACGATAATGCGCCACGATAATCACAAAGCACAAGTCATCTCAAACTGGTTTCAGCAGCCTCCCCTCCCCAGTCACCGCATCTGAATCCAGTAGAGCGCCTTTGGGATGCGATAGAATGGGAGATGTGACGCAAGCATGTGAACATGGACCAGAATCTCCAGGGAATCAAAGCCATTAAGAATCGAGGATGTTCTGAGAGCACCACGGAGAAGGGGGACGCAGGAGCGTGGGTTGGTTCCAGGAGTGGAACCCTGATGTGGTCTTCTGCTGTTGTAGCCCATCCACCTTAAGATTTGACATGTCGTGAGTTCTGAGATGCTTTTCTGCTCACCATGGTTGTACAGAGTGGTTAATTGAGTTGCTGTAGCCTTCCTGTCAGTTCAAACCAGCCTGGCCATTCTCCTCTGCCCTCTCTCATCAGCAGCTTGAAGTGTTTCATCCTGCAGGGGCTGTGAACTGCCACACTCAGGATGTTTTTTATGCCTCCGGCACCAAACAGTGGAGTCATCATTTTTTCATGTTGTACGTCCATCCATCCATCCATCCATCCATCCTTTGGTGCTTTTTTCAGAGATTCTTGTTAGTGAGATATCTCAAGATCAAGTAGTTGAACGATATTATATGGAATTTATATGAAGTTATGGAACTGATTAGACTTTGGATTGGAGCCATGATCAAGGTCACAGCAAGGTCAAATGTCGTCTGAAATAGTTTTTCTTCAGTAGATTCCTTCCTATTTGTCATACACAGATGTTACTTACACCTTCATGCTCAGGAACTCGAGACCAATTCTTTGTCCTTGTACAACGACCATATTTACTGACCAACATAAATATATATTTACATATATCTCCCTCGTTAAAATGCAGAGTAATAAATATACATCCAGGGGCAAACTGATGCCCCGGATGACATCTCCTGTTAGCCACTAGCTGGCTATCATGAGTTCTTCTGCTATACAACTTTTGTAACGATACAAACTCCACAAAGAGGATGACTGTTATTCACTAGTGAACAAATTGGAGAACAATTAAATGACTTACCTGTTCAGAGAGATAAAAACAATCACCCCTGTATCCCTTTTCCTCTTACAGTACAGTATCAGACACTCGCTCCCTGACTCCCGTTCAGTTTGTTTTCTCTCTCCAGCCGGCATATGGCGTACGTGTAAAAAATTTCCTGCGAGCTTCGACCTGACACAGCTCTGAGAATTACTATGGCAGGACTGTCATGGCTTATGCAAACACAGTGTAGCAGTGATGTTTGCTCAGCCTGATGTAGTTGAAAGCTAATTAATATTTAAGTGCAAGAACTAAAACTTGCATGTAATTACAATTCGCTACCATTCCTGAATCAAGTTGTTATTTGGACTACTTAAGGTTTTTGCCGCCCGTGGTTGTTAAAACATCAGGACGCGTCGAGCGATTTGCGCGCTTGGATCGCAGACGTGTCTCGCAACAAGCATCGCATCCTGTTTGCACTCGTACTTGGCTCTTCTGACAAAATTGCGCAAGACAGCTACCACATTTGGATAGAACCATGGTACCAACGTGGATCAAGGCTTTCGTTCTACCTGAGCGCTTACATACTCGCATAACGAGATTTGATGACGTCTACACTGATTGAATTGGTAGAATTACAGCGGATATAAAAATCGTGCTGGAAGGTGAAAATGTTTCTTCAACTTCAGCTGTCTAACAGAGGCCTGTAGGTTTTCTGACAAAGTAGATGGTATTTGGAGCGATCCATGTTTCCCTGTATCTTGACTAAAGCCTCAGTTCCAGCTAAAGAGAAGCAGCCCCATAGCACGATGCTGCCATCACCATGCTTCACTGTGGGTATGGTGTTCTTTGGGTGATAAGCTGTCTTGTTTGTAATTTTTTTTTTTTTCATATCCTTTAAATTTATGCCCAAAAAGTTCTACCTAGGTCTCACCAGACTATAACACATCTGGTCACATGGATTGGGGTGATTAAGGTGGATTTTTTTTTTTTCTGTGAGAAATGGCTTCCCTGTAGCCAGCCTACCCCACAGCCCAGACCCCATGGGAGATACAAGAGATTGCTGTCACATGNCTTGTCAGATATTCCTGCAGATCTTTTAATGTTGCTGTAGGTCTCTTGGCAGCCTCCCTGATAAGTTTCCATCTTGTCCTTTCTTCTGTTTTGGAGGGACGTCCTGTTCTCTGTAATGTCACTGTGGCATCCCATTTTCTCTACTTGCTCATGGCCTTCACAGTGTTCCATGGTACTGATCTGATCTTTTGGAAATTCTTTCATTCCCTCTCAACAATGAGATCCTGTCCATGCTTTGTAAACTCTTTGAGTCCCACGGCTTCAGCAGTCGGATGAAACCAAGATGACATCTAGAAAACCCTACAGAAACGGCTGATCTTTACTTGGGGTTAATCAGAATGACTTGATTACTTTATTGATGATCGGTGTATGATGATTACTTTTGATCATGAGTTTGAATGTGAATGGTTAATGGTTAATTCTGAGCACAGTCACATGCCCCATTATAAAAGGGTGTGCACACTTACGCAACCAGGTTATTAAGTTATTTTTCCACTTGAATTGTGTTGGTTGCTCTATCAAACTAAAGATGGAAAAACATCTGACATCATTTATCTTGGTTACATTTTTCACAAAAACCTGCTATTTTTACAGGGGATTTTTATTTTTAGACTTGTTATATCCGCTGTAGCCAGTAGAACAGCATCGTGGCTGCATCACAGACCTGCACTCTGGTATCATTTAGAAACAAACAGCACCTGCAGCAAAACTCTGGCAGACATCTGCATCTGTGTGTTTTTTTTTCTTTTGTCTTGTGAACAAATTCGTTTCCTTTGTGGGTTTCCTTACCTTTTATTTCCTTGCTCTGTTTTTGTATCGTTAAATACAGTGTTATCAGTGACAGTGGTACCTTAACCTTTGGTTACACGTCTTTCTGAAATGAATAACTCTGCCATAATCCTAAGCATGCCTCATACAGCTTCAAGCTCTAGTGCTTTATTGCCTGCTCGTTTAGATCTTTCTCATCTTTGTTTGTAATTCATCCCAGTTAGTCTGATGAGTCTGACTTTTTAAATATGTTCTATATAACACACAGTCGAGTCCATAAGTATTTGGACAGTGACACAAATTTCATAATTTTGCCTCTGATTGTCGTCACATGCTGGTAGTGACCTTCTTCTATTTGAGTGATTTTAGCTATCGGGATTTAGCCAAATTGTCCTTAAAAGAAATTTCTTAAAGCACAGACATTGTTCATTGTTCCGCTACACGACTTCATGTGATGCTTGCTATCTCAACTGTGTAATGCGAAGTCACATTTCTTCTTAATATCACCACCGTGTTATTTAATGTTCTTGTTTGCTCTCCTAGGCGTTTCAGCTGGGTCCGACGGAAGCCTCTCAATACTGGGTTTACTGGGTGCCTGCACAGTATGTTGATGCAATCAAAGACACAGTCCTCGGGAAGTGGCAGTATTTTTAACGTGCCTCCTCTATTGACACTGAAGAATTGGGATTTAGAGCAAAACAACAACCTTAACTGGACGCTGTGTAATGATTTGAGGAACTTTTTGATTTTTTTTTTTTCCAACCATATAAAAACTGAAGGAATTCTGGCGGACAATTTTTTTCCCTGGGTTTTAAGTGCACTAAATGGCATAATCCCATTTTTCTTTCAACCCGTCTCACCTATTTTTTAAGCAGCCCCACGGATAAACAAAGAATTGTACAGAACTTACAAATACATGTGAAAGAAATAAAATATTATTTAAGGAAAATGAATGATGGACCAGGGAGATTTTTATCTTGTACAGTTTGTTGGTGTACCATCATACAGTTCAATCAAGCCAAAGTTCATAACAGCTCCGTTGTACTGAGGGGAATGCTTTCTGTTGGTCATCGTTTCCAAATGATCTGCCATGCAATGGTACCACACATAATTAAAGTTAATTTAAATGCATTGACATAAGCCACGTTAGACGAATACTTTGAGATCTCTGCTATTTAAGGATTAACAGTGAATTAAGAGTTGATGATGTACAGGATATGTACTGGAGGTAAATGAAAAAATGGAAACACCAGAGAAACCAGATGAACGCCTTATCGATTTAATACATATTCAACTCTGTTACACAAGGCATTTTTACTAAAATTATCATCAGCATCTAAAATGATACGAGACAAACACACACAATTCGGTGTCCAAATTGCAAATGTACAATGCATCAGAAGTGGAAAAGACACCTGATGAATAAATAAGTGTAGCTGAAGATCTCTGAAAGACAGAATTGGTTGAAAATGGACACAGAAGTCGATTAAAACTCTTCACATAAGTGACTTTTAACATCTAAACATTTAACTGTTGCATTCTGGGGAGGAAATAAATACTTCCTGATAATATTTCATATATATCAAATTTGAACTTGTGAATTCTGCACATGATACTCATACAAAAAATACTTTAAAGACCAAATTCTGGTGATAAACCAATTGTACCCTGATTTTGCCGAGGTGTTTCCATTGTTTTGTGAGCGTCCTGTATGTTCCCAGCTGTGCTATGTACCACTCTCTAAGCCACGATGTTAAATCTATACCATTGCCTCTGTGCTTTCCTGACAACCTGTGACATTAAGCTGTGCATCCTCTGCATTTTGCTGCCTGACTAGCAACCTCAGATAGGATGTATGAAAAAAAATAATTGTTCAACACGATTGAATGCCATATTTTTTTCATCTGGAACAGTGCTGCTGTTCTTGTTCTTTGATTGCTTTATACAACCAGGTCACACTTGTGCAATGTCAATTATGGTGCTAACCAGTAATAAGCGTTTTATTTTACAATTACGAGTAAGCAGCTCAACAAAGATATCCTCATGACAGTATTTAATTGAAACAGTAATGTACGTGGGACAGACAGTGCTGACTCGGTGACGATTTCTGTCCTAACACCAACATGTGCCGCTGTAGGCAACTCGACAGATCAGATGGATAAATGCAGCCTGACTCTGACTGATTATGTAAATAAAGAACATGAGTTAATCCAATCCTGTCTTCTGACATCCAAAATGTATGGATCTGAATTTATGGATTTGAACAGCAAATAACATGATACAAGTTTTTTTCTTTTTCTTTTTTTCGCCATAATAAAGTATGACCCCTGCTGACTGATGAATGACTGTAATCAGTACAGGCACATAATCTCAAACAGGCAATAAAAAAAGTTTGTTTTTTCCTCAGTTACTTACAGCTTTGAATAATTTACCGTCGTGTATCCTCACATAACAGTAAACAAAACGTCCTTGAGTGACCAAATGGATGTTAAGGCCAAGAAGATGTTATACTTCAACCCTATTTGTCATGAAATTCGAAATGGTGAAGCACAAAACAGCCAGTGTGTGTGCATCCTTGTGTGCATGTGCATGCATGCAGATATCCTCCAGCAAAGCACTGATGTATGACGCAGTATTTGCAATAAATTCCACGATTATACAGCAGTCACTCCCTTTCTCCTTCTCACCTCATGTCCGACTATATGAAAATGATATAGAGCTGCTCTCTTGTCTTTATTTTCTACTTTGGTGTGTGTTTTCTTCTACACTATATGGACATCTGACCATCACATCCATATGTGAGCTTTCCTCAAACTATTGTTGAAGCTGTAGTTCTCCAGACAAAGTTGATAGCACATAATTGTCTAGAATGTCTTTGTATGCTATAGCTTTAAGATTTCCCTTCACTGGAACTAACGGGTGTAACAGTGCCCCTGTACACAAAGCTACGTCCATGAAGACATGGTTTGCCAAAGTTGGTGTAGAAGAACTCGAGTGTCCTGCACAGAGCCCTGACCTCAACCCCACTGAACACCTTTGGGANATGCTCTTGTGGCTTAATAGGCAGAAATTCCCACAGCTAAGTGGAAAGCCTTCCCAGAAGAGTGATGGCTGTTATAGCAGTTGGGGGACCAACACTGAAATGGGATGTTGATGATCAGATGTCCACTTACCTTTGACCATACAGTGTAAAGCATCTTTCATAGAATGGTATGGGGCTCTGTAGCGTCCTTTAGGTTTGTCCCTTTTCCCTTGTAGCTAGTCAGTGGCTGCCCTTTGATTGCAGACCTGTATCTATTTTCCTGTTCTGTTCTTTTTCAAATATTATACATTCCCTGCCAACTACCTGATTAGCGGAGTTTGAGATTAACGCATTGCTAGCATGGTTGAGAGTCTGGCCCTACATTTGGCAGACAGCCTTATCCAGAGTGACTTATATTTATCTCATTTATACAACTGAGCACTCGAGGCCTTGCTCAAGAGCTTGGCGGTGCTGGGGTTTGAACTCATGACCTTCCGATCAGCAGCACTGGGGAGGGGCTGTTTTGGCTGCAGCGAGCTTGCATGCTTCATCTGATCCAGTGCCTCCCACATGCTTCATCTGATCCAGTGCCTCCCACATGCTTCATCTGATCCAGTGCCTCCCAGGCCACGTCTACATGCTGTCTGGCTCTGCCATGGAGAACACAGGTAGGACAATACAAAACTGTTTAGCTTGGTGGAGTGGGATGACTTGTGTAAAAAAAAAGTGCAATTGCCAAGGCTTTGGTTAATAATTTTCCCCTTGTGCCTAGCTTTTAGTTTTCTCGCTGGTTTTACCACTGAGGCCCGTGAGCCTCAATAGGCAGAAGAGGGAGACTGTGCGCCTCAGGATAAGTACTAATCCCTGGTTGAGGTAAGCCTTCTAAGGGCCCAAAATGGCTGGCACAACCTTGGTTTCCACTGTTGCATTCACTAGTTTTTGGAACAATATGACGGCTTCCTGCCCAAGCAGATCTGCTGTTATAAGTAGATGGTGAAATTTTGGCATCTTCAGTCAGGGTCAACTGTCTGTGCATGTGGCCGAATTGCCTAACGAATCCTGATCCTGCAGTCCGGCAAACACCTCTGAGCTCATCACCCCCTAGCACATAGGCCCTCAGGTCTCTAGACAGTGGTAATGTGAAAAGCTCAAAGTGCCCAGACAGACTGAAAGGGTTAGACATGCTAACGAAGGAGCCCAACTCAAGGTAGTCACTGTAGACCCAAGCTGTCTTGCAGATAGTTCCATAAGGACTGCATGAGGTCCAACATGTGAATAAGGCCAGAAGAAGAAAAGGAAAGGAACACAGTGGTGTTTATGGCAGATATTGAGTCATACTTCACTTTGTGACTCAGCATGTGTCTGCATACAGACAAGAAGGTATCCAGGTATCCAGATTCTTCTGTCCCTGGAGGGTTGAAAAGAACATGTGGGGAGCTGCATGACCAAAAACTACACAAACAGCTCATGGGTAATCTTCCTCTGAGTTCAACAACTCTGAGTTCAGAGTGTGGGGTCAAATCAGCCACTGTATATACTGGAGGTATATTGTATATATGTTATACTGTGTATATAAGAATTTGCTTTAGATCAGTCAGTATAGACATATTCAGTCGTTAAACACTGACTAAACAGTTCGCTGTTTTGAGGAAGTAAATATAAACTTACATCATTCATCACAGTGAGCTGGCTAGCTTGTTGCTAACAAACGATAAACACTCCTTGAGGCAAGTCGAATGCAGCGTAACGAGATGCTACTGTAGAGCAATGCCAGCAGTTTGTTTATGGAGGGCGGGACATAGGCATTCTAGCATTTAAGTCGACGCAGATTGGATGAGTCATACATTTTTTCACCATTTCCCCAGAAACACTTAAATTAAAATTTGAATATCTACAAGACACACATTCAATGGAAGTGTCTCATACTAGAGGTGTGCCCATGCCCATGCCCTGAAGGTGAATGAATGAGCGTGTCGCTGAGCAACATGTTGTATCAGATACGCTCGCATGTTAATCAGCGTGGCCTTTCTGTGTTTCGCAAGCTTAAGATGGTCGCCCACATGAAAATACGACCATGACTACCATGACTGGTGGCTCTCACAGGACAATGCCTATTTTGATTTACAGGGTATTCTAAAAGTTTCCATAGCAACAAAGGGGAAATTAACACTTTTTAGCAAAATGTAACTTCATTTACATAAACAGATAATGTAGGGATGGACCCACATGGACAGCCTGAAGATCACTGAGATTACTGAGGAGGATACCACTTAAAAACCATGAAGATGGCTTTGGACCACGATTGCTATGATAGCTTTAGGACTGCAACTGCTATGAACAGTTTTGCACTCAAGTCTCATTCAGTGAACAGTTCATAACTTCAACAAAACAGACTTCATGTGAGAACTATAATGAATTTCCTGGTTACACAGTTATAGAAGAGAAATGATTTATAATCGCACTCTCTGGTGTCCGATGAGGATGAGTTCCCTTCTGAGTCTGGTTCCTCTCAAGGTTTCTTCCTCACGTCGTCTCAATTTATATCCCCAATGTATTTATTTCTGTAGAGCTGCTTTGTGACAACGTCCACTGTTAAAAGCACTATACAAATAAAATTGAACTGAATTGCATTACATTTACAAAACAGACTCTACATTGTTGAAATTTCTGTGTAAACGCACCACATGGAGTCGTCTCTCCAAACTTTGGCTCCCAGTTTGGCAACAGTGTGGTGTGTGACGTGCTTGTGATGTTTCCACACAACTCAGACTGCTATACTGCACCTTCTTACTTCAAACTGTGAGCATTTGCACCGGTCCACTTTTATATTTATGCTCATAGGTTTTCATAGCTTTATAGTTCCTTTATATTTAGGCTTCTCATTTCATAACTTTCTCTCTTTTACTTTCTTATCTTACCTTACAATGTTTACCTTATTAATGTTATTTTGTCTTGTATTTTACTGTTATTGTGAGCACCAGTACACCAAGACAAATTTCTTGTACATGTAAACCCACAGTACTTGGCAGTAAAGGTGATTATGATTCTGTTAAAGTCCAAGGCAGCCTTGTGACAGCTTCGTGCATTCAGCCAAACTCTACAAAACTGATAGGACGCCGCTTCACAGTGCAGGTGGATAACGACCCTAAACATACTGAGAAAGCAACTCAAGACTTTTTGAAGGCAAAGAAATGGAATATTCTTCAATGGCCAAGTCA
>CM074967.1:15481751-15497579 GCA_037577455.1 Pangasius macronema | reverse complement strand
CTTTCTTCTCTCTAGGCCCTTTGCTTTTACCAATAACCTATTCTGCTGTTTTACATATAATTCAACTAATTTTGCTATTAAGCTCTTCTGCGTCTCCTACTGACTCATTTATACCCAAATCTTTCTTCACTTATCTCTTTGAATTTATCCCAATCTACAGATTTATATTTCCACCTTGGTATTCTTTCCATTTCTAACTCTACCCCAATCTTACCCATTATGGGGAAATGATCACTTCCCAAAGAAAGGTCCCAAAGAAAGGTGATCCAAAACCTTCCACACACTTTCCTTAGCCAAATTTTTGTGGCGTGATTGTTAGCCAAATTGCTGCGTATCACCCTGTAGCTGCATCCATGCTTGTAAAGCTACCATCTTTAATACGTTAATACATTTCCTCCACTACTTTTCCACTATTGTCAGTGTTTAAGCTACCCCATAACATGCTATGTGTTTTAGTATCTCCACACCACACCACCCAATACTTTCCCTCACCCCCAATTTTCCTAATAACTCATTACTAATGGATTATAGAAATGATTTACTGTTATACTCGGTGTCCCAACCCATACCCCCACCACACTGTGTCCCAACCCATACCCCCACCACCACCACTGCTTCATACTCAGTGTTCATATCCACAACTCTGAACCCTATTACTAGTTTAATAAAAGCTATCACCCCAACACCATTGCCAGCTTTTCTGTCGCTACGTTTGGCTGTATATCCTTACGCCACATAATTCAAGTGAGATTTAAGCCATGACTCCTGAACACATATTATTTGTGGTTTATCATCCAAATCATCTGGATTTCTTGAATTCCAATCCATCTGCAGTTAAACTTCTGGTGTCCCATTGAATTATGGTGAACACCATTGTGAACCACCACCTGTCGCTCTTGACCTTGAAGTCTGTATCTTTAGTATTTCATTTATTTGCTCCACTGTTGTTCCCTCCATGTCCAAAAATATCCCTTATAATTGTTCTAATCCTTTCAGACCTATACTTTGAACAATTTACCACTTCTGCCAGGAGTGCAATGAATAAAACCTTATCCACTATCAATGAGGTTTCTTTCTCCATCTCTGGAATGCCAGTTTCCTTTTGTTCTTTCTGCTGAACTGTCCTCCAAACACATTTGCTTGCTTCTCCAGGATTTCCTCAGCCTCCTTCCTGACCTGGCATCCACCATATCCAGCACTCTGTACCCTTCCACAGCTGCAGCATTTCAGAATCACTCCATGTCCACTTTACCATACTCATGCTCTGCCCCACATCTAGCGCAATGATGTTTCCATTACAAACAGCTGCCACGTGCCCAAACCTTTGACATTTAAAACATCTTTTCAGTCGTGGTATATATGGAATTACAGCATAACTTAAGAAACCAAGAAACACCCTATCCAGCATTCTTTCCTCATCAAAATGTATCATAACTGAAAGACTATCTCCTCACCTTTCCCTTGGTCACCGTCAGTCACTTCACACTGATCAGCTCAGTCCCTGAGAGATTCTTCAGTCACATCCATGGGGATTCCTGTTGTTACTCCTCTTACCCATTTCCCTTCTTCCAATACAGTACTGGACACTTAAACTCTCGTTAAGGATTTTAATCCTAGTGCTGCCTTTTGCTGTTTGCTATCCTTACAAAATATCAGCAATCTCCCATCTCGCATCATTTTAGCATTTTCAATCTTATCTACAGCTTTCTTCAATGCGTTAGTTATTCTTATTGGGTTTAACATGTTCATGGATTCTGCTAAGAATTTTATCAATATTTTATATTCTTCTTTTCTTCTCCTAACCTGTCGATTTTCTCTTTCACTGCCCGATCCTGAAGCCTGACTTGAACCTTTTTCCCTTTCTGACTTTCCATTACTTCTTCCACCTTCAGACTCCCCAAACAATCCATCCTCCATCTCCTGATCACTTCTGGGAATCTACTTCACTACCTCCCATCTCTGCTCCAGTCACATCCCAGTGTTGCCAACCACTCTCTCTCTCTCTCTCTCTCTCTCTCTCTCTCTCTCTCTTCCCAGCAGCAGAGTTCAGTAAGGATTCGATTGGTTGGTTCCACGGAACACCACCACATCCAATAGCTGACACAGGATTTATGTATCGTTACCGAAAGAGTCGACTCTTTGAACTAGTTCAGGTGAATGTAGGTGCTATTATATGGCCAAAAGTATGTGGACACCTGACCATCACACCCAAATGTGGGTCTCCACAAGCTGTTGCCACAAAGTTGGAAGCAGACAATTCCTGTATGCTGTCTTTGTACGCTGTAGCTTTACAATTTCACTTCACTGGAACTAAGAGGCCCAAACCTGTTCCAGCATGACAATGCCCCTGAGCACAGAGCGAGCTCCATGAAGACATGGTGTGTGAAGGTTGGAGTGGAAGTGATCTCCTGGGATTTTCACACACAGCAGTTTCTAGAGTTTACACAGAATATTGCGAAAAACAAACAAATTGAGTGAGCGAAAGTTCTGTGGGTGGAAATACCTTGTTGATAAGAGCGGTCGAGCTGCCAGGAAGGGTATAGTAACTCGTATAATCACTCTTTACAACCGTGATGAGCAGAAAAGCATCTCAGCATGCACAAAACATTTACCCTTGAGGTGGATGGGCTACAACAGCAGAAGATCACATTAGTTTCCAATCTTCTTAGCCAAGAACAGGAATCTGAGGCTATCATGGGCACAGACTCACCCAACTATCCTAATGTCAACACCCTATTTATGCTCTTCTTTTTTTTTTTGCCAGATAACTAGTGCATGTTTTATTATGCATTTTTAACAGGATATGAGGCTCAGCCAAAAACACACAGGCTAACCATGTTTGCTTTGAAGGAACTACTCCTGAAAAGCAAGTTCCTTCTCCGGAGATGGGTCACATACTATACGTTACTATACGCTCTATACGTTCTGGTCTGAAGCATTGTTGTTAAACTATAAAATTAAAATGATTTTTTTGACTTATTTTGTTATTTTGATATACTATCATATTGGTGTCCATACCAGTATTTTGGTCCATAGTTTTGTGGTTAAAACTAAAGTCTCCGAGATATTTATATAATGTTTTATTTACACAAAAACGATGATGATGATTAAATGTATATAATCAATAAATATACAAATGTAGAAATAAATATACAAATATACGAATTGTGCATATATATATATAAATAAAGATACAATAAATTTACATGCAAAGATTCTGAGTATTCTTCCTATGAGTGAAGTGATCAACACCCACAACAACATGCTGACGATGACTGTTGTGCTCACAGTGGGCGTGGCCAGTGTGGCGCTCTGCTAGAGATTGACCAATAAAAACGCGTCTTTCATTGTCCAGCTTAAGTCCCGCCCCCCAAGAGATCCGTCTCGGCAGCGCGCACAAGTTTGGGGTGCGTCATCAGCCGGGCACGTGCAAGTTCATCACCACATAACTAGTGATAGTTATTAGCAAAGAAACAGTTTTATAATAAATGACGTTTTATTTAAAGAAACTCAAGATCTACTCAAGACTTTACTTGCATTTTCCCATTTATTCTCAAATCTATTAGGTTTAATTAAAATAATAATAATAATAATAATAATAATAATAATAATAATACCCAAAATGTGTGGAAGCAGTGATGCTCAGAAGCAGAAGATGATGTGAGGCAGCAGCTACATAAAGGTTAAATAAAGGAAGGCTTGTGTGTTGTGTGCTCCGTCCTGCTCCTGCTCCTGCAGAAGTCCATGGGCTCCAGTTGCACTGCTGAGACTCAGTTCACTTCCCACAATGACAGCTCTGTATCGGACATTCCTCCTCCTCTCAGGTCAGTCTGAACTTTTCTCTGACTAGAAGTGTACTTAAAGTGTACGTGTTTTAACTGTAGATATCTTTAAACCTTAGTCGTACTGGTAAAATTCCCAGTGTTGAGTACACACTCTCATAAATAAAGCTATCAAGCTGTACTTCTGTACTTCTCCTGGTCACTGGCACACGTGTGGTTCCATCAAAGGGACCTGTTTTGTACCTGTACTATGTATCTTTCACCTGGGAAGGTGCATGTGCTGTAGCGTTTAGATTAAATATTTAAAGATACATCAGTAATCCTTATGGCACACTATGCATGAAAGCAGAATCACCTTTGCATCGCTTTGAATTTGTCTTGGTGTGCTGGTGCTCACAATAACAGTGCAATACAAGACATAAAATAATATTAATAAGGTAAACATTGTAAGGTAAGATAAGAAGGTAAAAGAGAGAAAGTTATGAAATGAGAAGCCTAAATATAAAGAAACTATAAAGCTATGAAAACCTATGAGCTTAAATATAAAATATTAAAATTTAGGAAAATAAATATAGAGACTTTAACTGTACATTAGTGCAGGATGTGCAAAAGTGGAACTTTGAGTATTGAACTTTGATTTCAATGATATATGACTGGAAATATAAAATATTAAATATGTCACTAATCACAATTCATTAGCAGTAAAAAAGCAACTTCTTTTGTTGCTTTTTTAACAGTATTATAAATGTTATGGTATAGTTTTTATAGTGAAGAGTTTAACTGTAAGCTCTGTTGTTGGTCATTGGTAGTAAAGCTGTTACTGACACATGTTACTGAGCAGTGTTTTTTTTCTTTGTTTTTTTTTAAATTTTATTTTATTTTTTTAAATCAGCCCATGTCGTAGGTCAACTTACAGTAAGAAGCAGGTCAATAGCCTGTGGTTCACGATGATGCTCAGGATAAATAGCACAGGTTTTTCAGCACAGAAAGAGATTAAAATGAGTCTAGTTCAATATAAACATATACACCAGAGACAGGTATCAAAGGTACAAACATCATGAATGCAAAAAAACTCCAAAATATTAGGTAGGGTATATATTGTACGGAGATTATAATGTATGTATAAATGTCCATCAATACAGATTTTTGTATATTATTGTAAATTGTACATTATTCTTATCCATGAATTGCGTATTGTTATTATTGTATATTACTCAATCCATATTCACACTGGACAGACTGTGCGATAAGAGAGAAAGTTACGCACGAGAGACAACACGACTGATAAATTTCACTCAGTGACAATAATCATTGTTTGCTTATTAGTCAGTATGGCTTCACTGGTGGCCCAGAGGTCTGTGAGGAGTAAGAGAAGTCTCCTGGAGCTCGCCGGCATCATTAAATGCACCACGGGCAGGTCGGCCTTATCCTACGTGATGTATGGCTGCTACTGCGGGCTCGGAGGGAAAGGCTGGCCCAGAGACAGGGCAGACTGGTAAGACATTACAGGATACAAATATCCATATCATACTGATGTTAAAAAAAACCCAAAACATTTTAAATGTAATGCAGACAGTTCCTAAACTTGGTCTATTTGGTGAAGATGTAAAATATAGCTGAGCAAACTACCATCCTTGGCTGTTCCCCGGGCGTCTGGAAGTAGTTCCACCCAGCACTCACCACATGCAAAAGCCACATGAACCTAAACATGATATTTTAGGAAACAGGGATCCATTTCACTCCTCCTCACAGAAATACAGGATTTCAGTATCAAAGTTAAAGCATAATATGCTATGCGATCTGCATGATAAGATTATTGTTTTGCAAAGATACACAAAAGTACACAGTCTAGATAAAAAAAATAAATAAACCACAGGCGTAAGTCAAGGGATGATTTAGAGAAGGTGGTCACAACTGGCTCTTAGCTGATTAAATAGTCATCCAGACCTGCTAAAGTAACTAGTATTTCTTGAAAACACAAAGAGGAACCATTTCAGAGCAGGAAAGAGTTTTACATCCATTCGTGCAGTGTCTTCATGCAGACATTGATTCCTGGGTAAATGCATTCGTTTTGCTTTTGCTGCCTATTGATCAGCATTGCTCATGTTAATGTGGATCTCTTTGCAATCTGTTGTTCCGTCTTCAACGTCTAAGAGTGTATCAGTCCTAGTTTGGCCTACTGCTTGGTTACTGCTTGCTATTTGTAGCACTCTTGTAATTAGTCTAGTGTCCTTCCTTCAACTCTCATGCACTTGTTTATGATCAGGTTTTTTTTTTTTTCTCTTTTTGGAAACTTGCTTGCGGATGTTCTATAAATGCACTTTTAGGTGTTGCCACAAGCACGACTGCTGCTATGGTGATGCGGAAGTCGCAGGCTGCCAGACGACGACCGACAAATATCACTGGACTTGTGAGGACAAAGAGGCTGACTGTGGTATGCGTTACAGTAGAGAAACGAAAACTAGCAGCCGTATGCTAAATGGCACAAGAGCTTTGACATATGTCGTGTCATCCAGATCAACGCTGAAAATAAGAGAAGGAAATGCATGAGGAGAAATGTGCATCAGGCCTGAATCTCCTCATGAGCAATTCCCACTGGTTTTGAGGAACACAGTGGATTCTTTATAAGAGAAGGGCGGGAGATGTAGGCCTGAGACTAAGTAGAGTCATTTTGTTCTCTCACGTCATAATATTTTAAGTCTGTACAAAACCACAGTAATTGCGAGCATAAACACACAGCGAGAACGTAAATACATGGTGAAAGTAGTGGAGGATGTTTATAGTCGATTTCTTAGAAAGTATTCACATGGCGACAGTTTAATAGGCAGCATGTTTATCATTGCTAAAAATGTTTCCCTCATTTCTTCTATACTCTAATTCTTTGTATAAGTAATTCTAATGCTTAGCAACTAGTAATTCAACTTTGACCTTTAGCTAACTCATTATATACTGGTCAGTATAACCACTACACAGTATACAGGCCTCATCCAAGTATAATATTCCTAAGAGTAGAGTTTTTTAAAAAAAACTATTGCTGATGTGTTTTAATGTGGCTTCTTTCCAGATTCCCTTAAAGACAGATGTGAGAAGATCCTCTGCCAGTGTGACCGAGAAGCAGGCAGGTGCCTAAGAAAGGCTCCATACAAGAAGAAATATGCCTTCTGGCCAGACTTCCTGTGTGGCTGTGTACATCCTACCTGCAATATATACTGACTTTGTGTATTTATTCTATCTATCTGTTCGCTATCGAGTAAACATGCTTTATTGCATATTGCCTGTTTTTTATCAGTTTATCATTATTTTCAGTCATACTGTCATGTAGTCATCAAAGTCGTCTTTTGATGGTTTATTACTTTGGAGATTATTAATTGTTGTTAATGTACAGGCGAGTGACAAATTAAAGGAAAAACGGTGGCTCTGTTTTACTGTGTGTTATACGTTTTGCTGGTGTGGTTCAGATTCACTTGTTCACTTGTGAGGAGTCGCTGCAAATCAGTACGAAGTTATTAATCAAAGTTATTCTAACTGATCTGACCTTTATCTTGTAATGAAACATTTCTGTACTGATCCAAGCTGACAATGCGTCCATCCCAATGACTGTATATATATATGAGTGGACAATATGGCGCCATTTTCACGTTTTGAAGCCTTTTTTGGTCGAAATGGGAGGCGCCTTCTTGAGGAAGCAATCGCTGCTGTCCACGATTTTCATCAGTATGTTAGCTATATGAATGTAGCAGTGCTCTTTTATGCACCGCTTGTTCTGTCGGACTTCAAGTGTTAGCTAGGATCATACCATCAGCAGTAAATTGTTATGAAATGTAGCTAGTTTTATCTGTCTCGGTTTATGCCATCACTCCTTTCACTCACATTGGGTTGCTAGGTATAATATCAGTACGTTATTAGCGAGCTTAGATATCAAAATGAGCAATATACTGGAAAAACTGCAAGGACTCTAAACTGAGGGTCTGATAGAACAGTTTACAGCAGAACAAGACATGGCTTGGATACAGAACTGTCAAGAGGTTTAGGTGTGAGTTGGAAAGTGTGTGTGTGTGTGTGTGTGTGTTCATGAGGCTCGACAATCTTATCCAAAACCGTCAATCGGCTCATCAAATTCAAATTCAAACTCCTATAAAACGTGTTCATTGTAAGGAATAAAATTCGGTGAGATATCAGGGTCAACCGAACGTGTAAAAATGAGAGAACACTATTCCCAAAAATAACTGATGGAGATGCTAACATCTTAACATGTAAGTTTGGGTCTTTTCCCTTTCACTAACATGGGAATGGGCGGGGTTACAAATTGTACTGCAGTCAGCCACTAGAGGGCGTCAGAGACATTCAGGTTTCACTAGATAGATAGATAGATAGATAGATAGATAGATAGATAGATAGATATCCATCCATCTGTTCATATATCCTCCATCTACACTAATGTTCCTCTAATCATCCATGTCCTCCATGCAACCATCCACATTCCACTACTCTAGCTGCCTGTCTATCCATCCATCCATCCAGCTATCCATCCATCAATCTGTCCATGCACTCCTCTCTCTCTCTCTCTGTTGTAGATAGTTCAATAGACAGACAGATAGATAGATAGATAGATAGAGTGTAGTCCAAGTTTAGCAGAGTACCAGAGAAACAGGATGTTTTCCACTCTGAAATAAACTAATTTTTTAAAAACTATGTAGAGCCTTCGTTTTTAAACGAGGTTAAGCCTTCGATGAAGGATACACGTCTGCTTTCATATTATTCTCAGTCTTTAATTCAGAGATTCCCATCACAGTCTGTTGGATGCAATGTGCATTCATTCTTCAGGAAACTCAAGAGTTAAAAGTGTGACCCGTATTTAAGTGTTTCAAATGTTTTAACTGTTAAAACAAACATTCAGCTTACCAACAGGTTATGAATACATGTGAACCATTCATGATTGTTTACAGAGTTTGAGTGTACAGTGTGACTACAGTACTAGAATATTTACTGGACTTCAGGGTAGAAGAGAATCCCACAGTAATGTATAGTGAATTCAATTCAATTTTATTTATACAGCGCTTTTAACAATGGACATTGTCATAAACCAGCTTCACAGAAATATATAAATGTATGAACATTAAATTCACGAATAAGCAAGCCAGAGGCGACGATGGTGAGGAAAAACTCCCCGAGACGATATGAAGAAGAAACCTCGAGAGGAACCAGGCTCTACAGGGAACCCATCCTCACCTGGGTGTTAACGGATCGTGTGATTATAAATAAATCCCTTCTCTAACTGTGTACTACATGAAAGTGCAGAAAGTGCAATCAGGAAAATTCATTATAGTGCTTATGTGAAGTCTATTTTGTTGAAGTTATGAACTGTTCACTGATGAAGACTTGAGTGCAAAACTGTTTGTGGGAATTGCAGTCCTAAAGCTATCATAGGAGGCCTTAAGCCATCTTCATGGTTTCTGAGTGGAACCATCCTCAGTAATCTCGTGTAACTCCTCAGCAGCAGCGAGTGATTCCCAACTGATGAGAAATCCAACCAGACGTAGGGCATCAGGATGGATCAGGCAGATCCGGAGAGCAGAAGGGGTCAGGATCACTGGCATCTCAGGAGGAGCATGTGTAGCTCCATCGAGAGAGAGAGAGAGAGAGAGAGAGAGTATAAATAAATTAATGATTTATTAAATGAATAAAGGATTTGTATTTGTGTATATTCTGACTCTTGCATCTCCCTGCCTCCACTTTATAACTGATTAGGTTCTACATTGTCATTATGGGATGTATTCTTGGCAGGAGTAATAAGAGAATCTACTATAGCTGAATCTTCGTTCTCAGTCTGTGAGTAATGGTTAATGTGAAAAAACAAAAAATGGATGTCTGAGGGGTTATGGATGATGAATGTGACCATAGTCGGACTGGTGTGCAGCACATGCTAAACATAATACAGGCGTTAACATCCGGGGAATGCTGGGAATGTTTACGCTTGCGAGGCCACGTGCCTTGTAAGAAAACAAAGGAAGTGTGGCGCCCCCTGGTGTCCAAACCATAACTCTACACATTCCTTACCTGTAGAGATGATCCCCACACTTTGTCCTCTTTTCCCCCATCAGGTGAACACACTCTTCTATACAGTTCCTGTATAGATCATCTATATGCATATTAAACACGGTGAAACCCTCCTGTAACAGGTCTGCCTGTATCATATTCACTCAATGACACCCAGACGAACACAATGCTACCAGCAGGTGGTGTGTAGTGTCCACTTTCCTGTTCGACAAACCAGCTTAGACCAGCACAAAGCATCCAGCAACCAGAAATATCATGCTAACTGCATTAAGACCAGCTTTACCAGTACTAACCAGTATAAACCAGCTTGGAATTCATGCTGGTCTGAGCAGTTTCGCAGCAGAAATGTGACAAGATATAAAGACGCAACACTGAGAAGATCCTTTTTTGGCAAGCCTTTGAAACATATAAGCTCATAACTGATATATTACCAGTGTATTTGTGAATAGAGTAATTGCATTGAAAGATTATGAGGATATATGAGCATTATATGTAGTGTAAGTGTTTAAAAGTGGTACAACTTTTTATTATTATTATATTAAATATTAAGGAATAGAAATGTTCCTCATTATGTCTTGAGTATAAGGCTACTACGCTAATCTTTGAGTTCCCGTAGCCAAGGAAATGACGTGTGCACAACAAACGAGCATTAACACTGATCTCTGTGTGTATCTGTTTCAGCATACAGAGCCGACTGTGGAGTTTTGAAAGACATCTGGTGTGTCTTTCAGATAGCTCATAGGTTAGCCTGAGCTTACTTTATCTTATCACGAATCCACAAATCCCCCTACATACAGTGCATGAGTGTATCCCTCCTTACTGTGGCCTCGCCCCGACCTCTCTGACTTTGGTCTCTCGCTCTGTACAACCACTGAAAAAGCAACCAGGAATAGCTTAGCAACATTTGTCTTCTTATTGCATTGCCAAGCCTAGAGGGTTTAATTTAATTATTGTGTGGTTAAGGTTGCTGATTAATAAAAGTGATCCTTGCTAAGAAAAGCTATATTCATGTATAGAATTGGCCTTTGTATCCCAGTTTTTTTTCCCCGTTCCTTGCATGAGACTATCATGTGAAGTGCCTCACAGTATGTTTCCAGGCAGGACGAGGGCGAGAGTCTTCTCAAGCCCAGGCAATGGACATGCCAAGCTGCAAAAACACTGCCTCAATTATGCACTACCATCAGCAGATAATGAGCAGGGAAAGTTATGGAAGTCATATGCCTCTGCGGTCACATGGCAGCAGGACAGAAGAGGCTCTTAATTTTACGGCTGCATGTTTGCTTGTTTACTTCCCTTGAGAGCATCTGGAAATTGCAGAGTGGCGTTCCTTATTGGACTTAATTTAACTCCTTGTGTATGATATTACCTCACTTCGTCTCTAGCAGGCATACTCGTGGATGGATTCCTAGGAATATCAGACGAAGCAGAAATAATTCGACAAATTGATAATTCTAACATGAGCAATAATCCTGGTGAAAATGAAAGACACTGCTGTTCTGTACTCCATTATTTGAACAATTAACCATAGGAAAAACATCCACAAGAAACACATGCTTTTGTTAAAAACAGTAATGAAAACAATATGAACACAGTAGTAATAATTCCTGTGAAGCATTTTATTCATTTTATGTTCATTAAGTAATACATTCACATTTTACTTCCAGGAAGACTCTTCATCGTGAAGCAGGAGGCTGCACCGAGTGCTCTTAGTTGTCTTAGCTTACATGACACATTCGCGACAAATACCCAGTGACCACATGACTTTTTACATAATTAAAAGCTGAAAAACCAAACACAGCTCAATGGCAATAGGTATGAAGGAGACAATATGGAGAATACGATCTCAAAATAATCCAACACATCGACCTTACTCTATTTTACTCTAACACAATTTAACATTTATGTGATTCAATTTTATTTGACGCTATTGTGTGCCACTTACCTACCACCCTTAAACGATTTGCTTAATATTTCATCATGTTTATGTTTGCCATTAAAACACAACAAAAAGTCGCTTGATATAGTACCGTTAAAATGAGGGGTGGGGTATAATTGCTGTGTAAGTAGGCAGTAAGTAGCCAACTGTGTAATTTTGAACCCATGTGTAAACCTTCCTAGGCATTTAGCTTCACAACAGCAGCACACATAATTACTCCCATGGTTTATTGTCTAGCACATGAAAGCCTGAGGATTTAGGATGGGAAGATATATTGTGTATCATCAGTATCATCATGAGGCTTTCATGAGGCTTTGAAAAAGAGATTTGCTGGACTAATAAAACAATAAAGTTATTTGCTGTGTTGCTTTTTTTTGTGCCTACAATATACAACATGGCTTAACTGCTGTAATCTGATCCCAGGTTGCTGTGGCTCTTCCATCTTTAGAGATAGATCTCATGGTTTCATCTGGAGAGCATATCGGCTGTTTCTTACCTGCCACACATACCAGGAAAGACCATCTCTCACTGCCAAGGAGTTAGCCCTGTGGAGCAGAGCATTTCCTGGCTGTACATGGTGCTGTGTCACCACACCTGTGGACTCATGACTGACATTAAGTTATTCTAGGAACAGACCTTCCATTTTGTGCATCTTAAACACTCGTTATGTTCTCCCATTTCACACTTCCATGCCTCCCATTATTGCTAACGTTACGATATTTATAATGCTCTAGTACGTTATGTGTTTTTCTCGACTTGGACGAATTCGTACGTGCAAGTAACAATTATTCTTATTTTGTTCGCGAGTAGTCCTAGTGCCTGTGCTTGTACGATAAGAAAAATCTGATTTTACTGATGTGGACGAGGTCTAAACTTGTTAAAGGCTGGGAATAATGTCAGAAAGCTATGACTCATGTCTTAACCTGTCTCACCTGTTTCAAACCAGAGAGGAGAAAGAGGAGAAAAATCATCTCTCTATGTTTCTTGATCATTTATACATATTGGACAGATGAAAAAAAAAACCCGATCTTTATCATTAAAACGCCTCGATCTTTGTAAACAAAGTTTCTACAGAGTCTCTCAAATTGCGCACGCACATCTAGTCTATTTCTTCGCCCTTACACTTTGAATCCATACGTCTGTTTAGTGGGATAAAACACTCGATCTCTGTTTGACACAAAAGCTATTTGCCCTGCCTACCTTTCCGATTTCTGTTTGAAAAAAGCCCTAGTGGAAACAGTCATGAGAGCGAAAGAACTTTTTTGAGACGACGACTGGGGAATAGTCAGGGGAATCTGAGATCCCATTACGACCTGCAGAGCTCTCGTGTGGAAATGCGCCGTATGAGGAAAAAATGGCAGCGACATTTGCTAGTGAATATCAGCTTGCTGTTACACATCTTGGTTTTGTTCAGAACAAACGTTCATTCATTTGGTTTGGCCATGGTAGGGCTTGCATGTGGTTCTGGTTAAAAGCCGTCGACACAACCAAAAGTGTCATGTCCGCACGAAGTCGAGACTCAAAATGGAGAGAGAGAGAGAGAGAGAGAGAGAGACTCTCTTTCTCCTCCTTGACCTCATGAGTGCTGAAAGCTTCGCGATACTTCTAACGCCCAAAAAGACTACCACAATGACAAAGAATGCAGACTAACGTCTTGCTGTGGGGTGATGCCGTCACAGGAAAAGGATGCACGGACCATAAAACGCAAGTCTTGTGTGACATTCTTGGTCATTATTGCCAATGCCAGTAAGCATTTTTTTGGAGAATTTCCCAATTTCTTTGCTCCTGCACACTGTTAGAGAGAACAGAGAACAGGGAAAACTTGCATGACGATGCCATGACAAAGTAATATCGTTAGCCAACACAAGATGAAAGATATTACGGTTAAGTTTAGGGTGCGGCTGGAATCCTTTACTGTGCTCTGTGTTTACATCACGGATGCATGGACTTCACATTTTTAGTCAGCAAAGATCTTCAGTAATGTGTGCTGCATCTCTAATTTACCTTTAAGAACTGCCTAAGAGGCTCTTAAAGCGATCGTGCTGAATCATGGCTGGCTCTTGATCACCTCCAAATCTGTCCAATCATCCATGCACACTGGACATAGCATGGAGGTATTGTATTGGAGTTCAATTCTTTTCAATTCAATGTTATATGTATAGCGCTTTTAACAACTGACATTGTCACAAAGCAGCTTTGCAGAAATAATTGTAAACATGTGAATTTATCCCTATGGAGTTGTCCATGCAAACACACCATGTAGACAATCTGACGGTTTTCCTGATCCATCCTTCGCACACACTCGCTTTGAAATGATTCGTTTTCCTTATGAGCTTCAGGAAAACGCACATAACTCGCAGGTACAACTCTACTTAAAAAGCAAGATAAGCGTGTAATTACAAATGGTTGAGTAAAAGTAATGGTTGGGAGTTATTCCTTATTTTTTTTTTTTGGATAGACATTTGTATGCTTTCCAGTGATTATGTTGTGCAAGAAACAGTTGAAATAGGTGACTCCTACGGCGAAACAGTGGCTGGTGGGAGTTACAAGAAGTTACACAAGCAGTTGCTTACATGGTTGAAGAAAATGCATCAAAATGAAAAACTAAAAGATGGAAAAACAAAAACAAAAACAGCAACACAAAAGACATTTCATAACCATTTCACAAATGATTAAACATATGGGACATGATGATCCATAAATAATGAAAGAGGTAGTTTACAGTTATAACAATTTCTTACTCTGATTATTTTGTTCTTACTTACTATATATATATATATATATATTTAAGCTGTGCACAGAAACTTTAACTTCACACATTTAAAACGTATGAGTGAAAAGAACTGCTAGTCACATGCTCTTATGGGGTACTGAAAAGTGCATTAACTTTTTTACTTTTCTTTTCGCATTTCTAATTTTTGTGTTTTTGTGTCATGTGAGTATGAAATGGAGTTCGGTGGTTCGGCGATTAGTGGGAAGGTCTATTAAAGTCTACTATTGCCAGATCGGCAGTATGGCACTTAATTGCGCTCTTACTCACAGGCCTGCATGTGCGAGCAGGCTGAAAAGCACCCTGTGGCTTTGTGCTGAATCATCAGGTGGCTTGACTCCAGGCTTTGGCAATCACAAGAAAAACTGCTCCACTTTAGTCGACTAGCAAATATGGCAGCCACGCCACATGTGACTTAATGAGGTTGTAAAAGAGACAGCTACTTGAAGGTAATGAAGGTGAAACGTTCTTGTATTTTATATATTTGGGGAACGACTCTTGAAAGACACTTCAGAGAAAGTAAAATGGAGACCCTGCCATTAGAGCCATTAGAGCAGAGTATACTGTTTGTCTAATTCAGAATGCGTTGCTCCCAACCAAATGAAGTTACTGTTCATAAAGCTACTTTCTGTAACTCTGGAACTGCTCAGAAACGTTGAAGGCAATAAAAAAAGGTATTTAATAAAGTGTACGCGCTGATAGCATGCCAAGCCTCTACGGGAGGCTCAGGATTGGTCATAGGAGTGTGTCTCCACCTGTGACTTGTGTCAGATAGCAGTGGAAGTAGGTTTACACTTTCCCTCATGTTGAACTCTAAATATAACCATAGAGGCAGGGGTAAAGGGTAAACATATCCCTCTTGAGTTGCATGAGGGCAACTTGTCATGCAAGATTTTTCAGCAACGAGACCGGATGCCCCAGAGAACGTTGTAGTGTTATAGTCTCTTAATATCTCTCCTTTGTGTCTTAGTCCAAAGACTATATGTCTGAATATTTTTTTTTTTTTGAGACTCATAGACTCACCGAGTCTTATTGTTCCGCTCAAATAATGCTCCTTTATACATTTAACAAATAGGATTTCGTAGGAGCAGGATCCATGCTAGAAATTCAGCCCTGATTTCAGCACAAATAACCCAAAATGTATCACGATCAGTGAGTTTCTAGCACCAATCTTATCTGATATCTCCAGTGTCACTGATAATAACGATAAACCAAAATGTTCTAGCATTTTCTTCCTGCTCACTCGGCACACTTGCAATTGAATTAAACTCTGGTGGTCCTGT
>CM074967.1:15471209-15481651 GCA_037577455.1 Pangasius macronema | reverse complement strand
CCTATCCCAGGAACACTAGGCATGAGGTGGGAATACATCCTGGATAAGATGCCAATCTATCACAGGGCACCATGCATACACACATTCACACCTAAGAAATGGCAGGAAACTGGAGAACTCGGAGGAAACTCACAGGGACGAGGGGAACTCTACACAGACAGTAGCCTGATTTCGAAGATCGAACCCAGGACCCTTTCATTATAAGCTGATCTGTGATGGTATCCTGTATCTCACATGATTATAAACATGCACATACATTTTTGGATTTTATTTACGATTTATGCGCCATTCATACATAAAGTTGTTCATTTATAAAAGTTATCTTTATTTAATTCTAACATGATTGTTTTGTATTATTTGTATTTGAAATATTGTAATTTAATAGGAGTTTTGGATTAGCCAGTGCATTTTGACAGCCCATCACTGTAGCGAAATTAACAAAACAATACCGCAACCATAAAAGATTTGGCACTTCCTTTATAAAGTGGTTGATTTATTTCTTAACTTCAGGATGTGGAGAACCCAGTTCAGGTCTCTTACTGGCCTATAATGATGGTGAACTGGGCCAGAATTTAGGTCACTCTTAGTCCTATTACACATCATTATTTTCAGTTTTGGGAAGTAACACATTACTGGATATTGTAATCTTATTACAAAAAACACTTATAAGTAGAGTAGAATATATCAGATATGATACAACAAGCTCAAAAAAAATAAACTGCCAATCAACTGCATAATATCTGACACTACAAGCAAGTTCTTCACTCAGTCATGGTTTCTTGCAATAGTTATCTATCTAGTTATCTCAGACGGTTGTTAATAGTAAATGGCAGTGTTTAATACCTGGATAAGTCCTTACGTACATGCACACACATGCCCAGTTCTTCCAAAAAAGGTAGTAATTTGATTTAGTGCTCGCAATAACTACTTCCATCACATAGCAATCATCCCAGAGAACTTTTTCCACTGGTACAGATTTCAAATGAAAATGAACCTTGGCAGCAGTTTCATAAGTAACTAGCATTATATTTAACCTCTCCTCACTGTGCTACACCTGGATAACATAAACCAACTTGTGGAACAGGATTCACTGTACGACTTCCCCCAACAGATGAGTAACGATTCATCAATATTTTCAAATTAATATTCAAGAAAATCTCATAATTCAAACAGTAAATTCAAACATGTTGTGGGAAATCACAGCATCAGAGCGGGGCTGCCTGCAAGTTGATGTGCTGCATCCTTAAGAGGCACTCGTTGTTGATTAGCTGCAAGTCTATTCAAAAGACAGCGTTGCGAAAACATATCTCAATCTAAGCCAAAAAGACATAGGACCATCCTCATCAGTGTATCATGGAGTATCCATTTCATTGCATTCACTTCCATAAAAACTGCTCTATCTGTAAGTGAAAAACATGGCTTAGCTGGTGTGAAGCATTTTTGTCACTCCTCACCTGTACACAGCCAACTAACTGTCTGGTGGTATGGCAGGAGACAATTAATGTTGGTAGATAAACATCCTTCCATCTCACAAGGGTGTTGAAAAGAAATTAATTTTAAGAGTGGAATGTGATGGCATATGATGGCGTAAAGTTTAAAGTGTCACTCAGTGTAAACTTTTAAGTGTTGCCTTGAATAGTTTAAATAGCAAGTTTGTCTGAAATGCTTATCCCTTGCTCAGAGATGAGAGGAACGTTAACCTTTTAGAATCTGGAGAAAGAAGTGAAGTGACTTGTGGCCAAGTGTGGTGACCCATACTCGGAATTTGTGCTCTGCATTTAACCCATCCAAGTGCANGAGAGCGCTGGTCATTCACTCCCCCACCTACAATCCCTGCCAGACCCGAGACTCAAACCCACCACCTTCGGGTTCACTTTTGGGTTACAAGTCTGACTCTCAGACCATTAGGCCACGACTGCCCCGTAACTTTTGGAGATGCTGGGGTTTGAACCCAGGACCTCATACACGCAAAGCATGCGCTCTCCCACTGAGCTACATCCATAAAGTGTATGCTCACACCCAGGTAGCTACAACGCAGACTTCCTGGAGCGACACAACTCTATATAAGACCCAGGAGGAGGAGACATTCCTCGTAGAGGGACATGACACTGTAAAGCCACCTACCTCTTCTATAGGCCAATGTGACGATGTCTGCCACCCTACATCTTTAGTGTATAGATCGAAAATTGCTGCTGACAGAAAGTAAGGAGACTAAGGTCTTGGGCAACGCAACAAGTCCAAACAAAATCTGCAGAACAACTTCCAATCAATGGCATACAACGAAAATTTAGCCAAAGGGGCCGGACATCAGACACAGGTGACTGTTCGGCATTCATTCGGGACAGCAGATCTGTTCAGAGAGGTAGGCACCAGGTTGTTCCAACAACCATTGAAACTATCAGCAATGGGAACCAAGGTCTTGCTAGCTATCTCGGGGCCACAAGCAGGACTGGGGCCTAGCTGCTGAATCCTGTACAGTGTGGAAACAATCAGCAGTAAATAACATGTGGTGAAGCCAAGTGTGTGCTAGGAAATCCTGTCCTACCAGGCTGTCTGGCTCTGCCAGAGCAAACCACAAATGGCAATGTGTTGACAAGGCACTGGTGAAAAGGTCCACTGCACCTCACCAATCCTCTCCTGGATCTAGGCTACCACCTCGGGTCCACCATACCATTGTAGCACCCAGAGGATAAGTTGCTCTCAGTGAGGCCAGTCGTGACAGTAAAGCACCCCATCCCCAGCCCCTTGCCTTCAGAGACATGCTCCACAACATTATTTAGTGGTGGGTGAATGTTATCTAGAGCATCCTTCACGGAGTAGATAAGGGGGGTTGGCCTCTTATAGGCATTTGGACATGGAGTCAGTGTGTGTTGTCCTAGAGGCGCCACGTAAAACGGTCCATTTGGTCATGTTGGCTTTATGATATCGAAACCTCTTTAATGGCAGGTCTAAAGAGGGACACCATGATGGAACACAGATTCCACAGGGCTGACATCATAGCAGGCACAGCAGATAAACCATGTTAAGTGACAGTCGCCCCATATCCTGGCCCAGGTGTCCCACTGGCAGGAGCGAGGTGTCAAAATGCAGCATAATGCTAACAAGGGGGAAAAAAATGACTTCATGGCTAAAGGTTGCTATGGAGCCCTGTAGCGTTCTATGAAAAATGCTCATGACATGAAAGAAAGCACAATCATCAAAGTAGAAAGAAATGAGAGGAAGCTTTGAAGGACAAGACACCTGTGGTAACAAGGTGCTAAGAGAATAGCTCCATATCGTGTAAAGGTAGTTCAACACGCACGTTGATGAGAAGAAGGGAACGAATGATTGGTGCACAGGAGGTATTTATTGCATATACTGCATCATACATCACTAGGTGACTTTGTTGGAAGATCCTGGCATGCAGCACATGGACGCAAGGAAATGGAGGAATAGAACGAAACATATACAAACGTTTAATAAGATTTAACAAGTCTCTGGAACAGTACAGGATGGACGGATGGAGCAGCTTTCTTCCAGGAGATATTTCTTCAACTGGTGTGCTTTGATGATATTGGTGGTGACACGTCAGTCCAAAATCTCCCACGTGTGCCGAAGTGGGTTGAGATCTGATGACTGTGAAGGCCATATCATATGATTTACATCATTTTCATACTCATCAAATCATTCTGCGAGCCCTCTTGCCCTGTGGATGCAAAAGACCACCGCCATCAGGATAGAAATTTCAATCATATCATAAAGGTCATCAGTCAGAATAACTTTTGCAGCTCCCCTTTCCTCTAATCAAACAAGTCGAACCATATAACAGTCAGCGGTTTTCTTTTAATCTGTCACCTGTTCGTAGATTTCTAGCTGAGACTCAGGCAAATAACTTAGACTGAAACATGCAGAGATTGCGATAGAGTTCTATATTTCTATATCCTCTCTTATCTTGAAGGATTTTAGCATTATATTAGTAAATTGTTGATAAATTTGTTAAACTTTTTATCAACCAATTTAATTTTTGTATATTTCTTTCCTAATTTTTAATGCACATATAAGGCATTTCACTTGAGGTTATTTTTGAAGAATGAACTAATATAATGTTAAACAGATATAAATAATTTTATATTTCATCATTTAATTTGTACTGGATCACCTTCGCTCATAGGAAGATAATGGGCTCTAGTTCTCATTTATAGAATACATTTCTTGCATATTGCATTTATTGAGATTGTTGGATTGATTATTTATTGAGAAAAACAATTTCTTAGACTTTTGTAGATCACAACTCCTATTACTGACCACATTTGGTATTTTGATAATGTTCTCAATGACGCTCTGAAGAGTAAGATATTCCTTTATTTATTTAAAGGTGGTTGTAACAGTACAATCCACTTAATATAACCTGCTTTTAGTAAGTTATTCATTTATTAAGAGTTATTCATTTAAGGTTAAGCACTAGAAATTAGAAAACAAACTCTGTATACGTCTGTATATTTAGGGTTGAAATATATTATTAGGGTCCATTGTTCATGCACATTCATTGTACAATATTCTCCAAAGATTACACCAGAGTTTCTATCTACAGCTCCAATAATCCAATGTCTCCTTATTAAACTCTAGATTTTATATTACTTGTCCAAACTCACTTTGGAGACCAGTCAGTATCCCTAATTACCTTCACACAACAATAGTTTCATTCGTTGGATATAATTTTACAATTCAATTTTGTAAATGTAGACAATGTTCCAGTATTGAGTTTAAAGAAATGTACCTGTCTATTTAATAAACATCTAGGACTGTATTTTATTATTACCCCTGGAGATAATGAGGAGACTTTATTTCAAGTTTGTCAGCTGAAAACACTCAGCACAGACCCAATCGTCGAAATGAGCTCCTGGGCTGAGTAACTGTTACATAACGAATATAACGAATACCATTCAGCTGAGTCAAAAATGTCAGTACTATCATATATAAGTGTGAAGGTTAACTGGAAAATTTTCAGTGTGGCAAGTTAAAACAAAACTCTCCCAACCAAATGTCAGGTTCGGTTCTTGGAATCACATCATGTTTACAACTAGAAGTAAGACACAACCTCACAAATGTGCCCGAAAGTGGCAGTAATTTCTATCTAGTCCTTTCTAAACTTACTGTGGACTGAACATCACAAGGTTAGTAAAACTTGTTTACTGAATTAAACTTGGTTTTAAAGCAATGCAACTTGTTAGTTACCTGCTTAAGGCCTGATATTTCCCAACAACTGTGACTGAAAACATTTCCACTGCAATGGTTTAATTTAATTAACACTATAAGCACTAAAACTACTGGTAAAACAAGTTCTTCCCATGTCATCTAATACCTCATCATACTAGTTTGCTTATTTATTGCAAAAGACAATAAATCGTCTAATCATACTGTCCTGTTGTCAGTTATGGCTCAGAGCAATAGCACATAATTATGCGTGACACGTGTAAATGACCTGGGCATTCTGTCACGTCTCTCTCCGTTTTGCATGGAGCTGTGAATTTCCTTTGCCTGGAATGCCTTCATCTATTCCCTCGATGCACATTGCCCTTAGTTAAAAAGTCTTTCATGATGTAAACTTTAGATACATAAAAGTAAAGACGATGTACTTAGAGATGCAAAACAAAGATGAAAGCATTAACGTTTAGCCAACTTAGTAGCTGTAGCTCCCAGAAGGCATTACAGTTAAAACCAAATAGCAATACACCCGAGCTGGAAGCACTAACCCGGGGACACGAGCCAACCCCGACAAAGCACTAAACAATATTTTGGATGAGAAAATATAGGGAGGTTTTTTTTTGTGTGTGAACACAGAATGGCCCAGTTGCCTTATTAACGTTAAATTGGTAGAGTTTTAAAACTGAAGCTTGCTCCATATCACGTGCTTCATTCACCCTTACATGTCCTGCATTCTTCCTCTTCTGAACGTCACACAGATAAATCCTTGTTTAAAACATTTATAGCATTTTAGCAAAATGGTCTCACAGTTGCAAGTAAGTATTTACTAAGGATGTAATGATACACAAAATTTAAATTCGATACGATACGATATGATACGATACGATACAATGGTGTGTCCGTATGATACCTTCTCAATAATAGCACAAACACACATTGCCTGAATGTGCACCTTTTAGATTTCCCTTTTCAGCAGGTTAAAACATTCAGCATTATAAGTGTATAACAACTGAATCTTAATAATGATAGTGTCTGTGTGATCCATTCAGACTCTAAAAGCTATGCATTAGAATGTAAAGAAATGAAACATGGCTAATCCAACATTAGCTCTCCAGCCATGACAGGTTATGCGTACTGGTACAACTACAGCTCAGAAACTGCACAAAAAGACCTGAAGCTAGTCCAGAAAAAAAATCAAGACTATAAAAAGAGAGTCACGTTAGTTACAGCCATAGCATTTCCACAATCCTACAAATGATTTAGCTTTTCTTCCTTTCCTTACATGAAATCCAAGGAGATTGTTCTGTCACTATCCCTGCCAAGATCGGCTCGGATTTCAGAGGCATTACAGAAAATAAACGTTAGGAGATCCTAGGATAAGCATTTCTTTTTATCAGCAAGTGAAATTATGCTGTTGATAACATTTTCAAGCTAAGTAAAAGGGCCCTAAACCTCTGCTCTGCCCCTACCGTATAGTCTGGATGATATTCAATCTGTGCTCTATGTCATCACTGAAGTATCAGCAAGGGGCTCAATCATTGTTGCCTTGAATGCCATACATCATAACTCAAGCATACCAAACATAGATTGCCTGTAATGGCTCCAAGTGATTCTTCCAGCGAGCCTGAAGCACTTCCCTGGCAATAAAGTCATCTCCAGTCTTTATTGGACCTGGAGCTTAACAGAATATGGTCTGCTTATGAATGTGACATTTTAATTTAACTTAAAACAAAAGCGTTACCGCGGTGCCTCGCCATTTTATTTTAGTTCTGACCTCAACCATAAACCAATACATTAACGTAGCTTGGAGATTAGTGCAAGAGCAATAAGGATTTTTAGGGGCATTATGATGGTGAAACTGAAACACAAGTGCCCCCAAAAGCCCCTCATTCTCCCTGCGGCATTACGTTTACACCCTTCTGTTTCACGCTGGTCCACCTATATACCCTAACGGCCTCCTTTAGTTTATTCCTTGGCTTCTCTGGCTCATGTTGTATTGCTGTTGAACCCGAGAGTGGTGAATTTCTGCACAATTTGGGTATGTCCAAAGAAAAATGTTAACGTATAGGCTTGGATTGTATTCTGCTCTGCTTTTAAGTTAAATGTGGATAAACAGATCTACCTGTAGAGTGAGTTCAGGTAAATTGGGACAGTTAAATTTAGCAGCATTTATTTTCTGGCCTAAAAAAATAAAATTCAAAACGTATGTCAGTAAGCTCCTTCAGTGGAAGCACCTGATAAAAGTAACACAACGTCATTCGTGTGACATCATATAAGGGGGTGTGGCCTTCATTAAAACGACATATCCTTCGGATAGTTTATTTAATATAGTAATGAAATGATCTTGAATCATTTTCAGGATGGTCCAGGTTAACTGGGACAGTCTTAAAATACAATAATTGGAGAGAGATTATGAGATGCAGGAAGTGACGCATGAAACACCCCACAGCTGTGATTAATCGACGCACTGACAGCTTTTCCACGCATTAAATTGTGTTTTTATGAAGCATATTAAGAAGCAGAAAAATAAGCCAGGCCGTATATTTAGTACGCAGATATTTTTACTTAACTATGTTCATATAGTTTCGTCCTGAAATTGATGATATTTATTTTTTAAATCGTAGGTTTATGCTTCTACAGCAAGAAATGAATTATAAACTGTTGCTTTGGGGTGTTTTTCTACTGCGATGATTAATTAATCTATTCACACTGAATTTTAGAAAACATCGGTTATGAATTTGGAAACTATTGACCATTTTCCTAAAACCTTTCATTGTTGCACTTATTAAGAATTTAATTATTGAATTCAGCATCTTAATCTGTGATCAGCTGTACTCAGTCTACATTGTTCAAAGAATATTAAAATGTGTTGAAATTAAAATGTGTTGTTTTTAGAAAATGTGATTGAAATGTGATGTAATAAGTATAATACACATAGATAATGTTCTACACAAGCAATTGAGAATGAAATGGAAACGTAGCTAATGAAAACGTGTCCCAAATTCCTAAATATGTCATTAAAATGTTTGCAGTCAGTCTTGACAAAACGGCAAGCCACTTTTCTGATAAACGTTTTTCCTCCATATAGTCAGCACCAAGTGGATTTCAGAAATAGTGTCCCAATATACCTGAATTCATTCTAAACATAATGAAATGCGAGTGAACAATGTACGACCGCAGCAAGTTAGCCAACAACACCTAGCGTAATGCCACAACCTTCACTGAACAAATGACACACTCACTACGAAACAAGGCGAACCCATGATTCCACGATGAAGCTCATCAGCACTTATCACCCAGCTGAAGAAGTTATAAACAGTAAAATCTGCATGGCTTACTTCTCTTTTGAAAGCAATACCAACACCTTTCTGTGCATATTTTATCACACACACACACACCATCTGACGCATCAACATAATCTCTTATATTTATGAATATCAAAATAATAATAATAATCTGATGATGATGATGAAGGCCAGGGTGTATACTGGATGGGTGAGCACCAGAAGCGGGACTTTGCGGGCCAGTTGGATTGAAACTGAAACACATCTCGCCCCCAAAACCCCGTCACTGGCATCACAAAAAACATACTGCGATAATAATAATGTTAAAGTAATGTTCATTACTAATAATCAGCCTACTTCACTTATAGCCTGAGAGCTCCATGATCCAGCATTAAGCCTTCAAGAGCTATCTGACTGTCAGACAAGACACTTATTTACTGCAGGGAAACCTGTAACCAGAGCTAGAACAAGTTAGATATACAGGTCTACACTTATTCATCTGAATGCTGTGTATCTAAGGAGAAAAGAAAAGAAACACAGAATGCAACAGAGTTCAGGTGGAGTCTGTCTGTCTGTCTGTCTCGCTCTCAGACACAATCTGTCTGTCTCAGTCGGGAAAGCGACAGTCCCGAAATGTCACTTCACATGACAATGCATGCACAAAAATCCAAGCAATACAGTAGGTTGTTGTTGCTGTTGTTGTTGTTTTGTTAAATATTTTTTCTTACAGCGACGCACATTCTCTTCACATCTGTGTAACTGCGTAACGCCAACCAGACGCCCTGAGAGCATGCATTTTGCGTTTTGCGTTTTTGGACAACAATATTTTTTTCTGTTCCCCAGAACTTACCGTATTGATCAGGAGAGAATCGCGCGCGCATGTACAGTGTGCGTGTGCATGTGTGTGCGCGTGTGCATATGTGTGTGCATGTGTGTGTGTGTGTGTGTGGAGACTGGCGTTAATCAAGACGTGCTTTTCTTCATCCGGAGAGCTGCACCGTGGCGCGCGCGGAGCGGAGAGATGAGTCCCTGTGTGCTCGGGCTGACTCTCTTCTCCCCCGGCGGCTCCGCGCTCACACCACGAGGTGAAAATTAGGCCGGGGGGTGGATGGGTGGGTGGGGAAGGGAGGGAAGAAACACTTTCAAACACACACCAATTGTATGCTAAATTTTTTTTTCTTTCTATCTTTCCAGGCTCGATTGAACGATCGCTGCTGTTAGGTAGGCGCGAGATGAAGTGCAGGACGCGCGCTCGCGCCTCCTCTGTTGCTTTAAAAGGGGAGTTGCATGGAAAAGAAGTAAACGAGGCCCTGACCATTTACACTTTCCTAGAAATCATCTCCAAATATAGAAACTGTCGTGGCGTGTAACAGAAGCATTTCATACTTCGTGAATGCATCAGTGAATATTTATGCATTTAAAAAAAATATACATATATACATATATATTTATTTATATTTATTTATTTTCCCCGCTCCTATTAAAAGTCCACTATAAACCTGGCTTTATATCTCACGTGCCTGAATAAGGCTTGTAATATTGTAGATGTAGGAGCTGCTGCCCCCTGTTGGCGTGTCCTCGGTATTACATGTCTGTGGATGAATTTCAAAGAAAATACCAAGATTTATTACTGGAGATAATGAAAGGAATTCACTTGGCAGTGTATCTGGAATGGAGTGTGATTACTATTCTATACTATACTATGATGTCAATAAATATAGTCTGACAATAAACCTGTAGACGTAAAACAGATTACGTAGGTATCGCATGCATCATGCTGTTTAGCTCTACCTGTGTACCGTTTGTCTCAACTTGCTGCACCATAACTCATATTTATTTCACTGAACTTAATTGTTATTTGCACTACTGGTTGCTACTACTACTACTACTACCACTACTACTACTACTACTACTACTAGTCAGAGCTAGAGGTAGCAGAGCTGAAGATGTTGAGGTTCTCTTTGGGAGTGACGA
>CM074967.1:15426390-15449694 GCA_037577455.1 Pangasius macronema | reverse complement strand
TTGGCCACACCTAAGGTTTTTGCTCTCTCTTATAGATTTATGTTGTTTTTCAGCCTAATGATGGCCTCCTTCACTCGGATTGAGATCTCCTTGGACTTCATATTGGTAGCTCCAGTCGAACAGCTGCCAAATGCCAACTCAAAAGTAGGCTGTTACTTACAGTAACTTACTTTTCAAGTCTATACAATGGGTGGCAAGATTTTGAAAATTGGGCTGGTTTTATTCACAGTGAGGCCAGCTTTTGGGCTAGTTTTGACTGTTCATGGAATGCTTCTGTCAGACAAACTTGCTGAACATATTTAAACCAGTACTGGCCTTTGGTTCATTACTAGAAGAGGGGTGTGCTGGGTTGACCCCAGAGGAGCAATCCTTTCAACCATAACTCATGAACTCAAGGAGGTTCAGGGAAAGATGAAATTCTGATTGAGGAGCAGAGAACCCAAAGGAATTCGGCAGTCAGATGACAAGTGTGTGAGTGATGTTTTTTCAGTTTGACACCTTTGTGAACATGCTAACGATTCAGCTACATTTATAAATACAGCTGAAAGGAGCAGAAATGAGATTCTTGCATTTTTGTTCCCTGGCTCTAGCCTAAAGTAATGTGTTTTCCATTTAAACAAGTACCTAAAAATAAAAACAAATGTCCTACACGCACCAGGTTTTCAATAATTATCTATTTGGCAAAAGAAATTGAATAAATAGCTCTTAAGTCATTTTCTTAATTGTGATGGCAGTATTTTTACACCATTAAAACATTTCTCCTTGCACCTGTGTAATTATGGGTACGACAACATGCACCCGTGAGCAATTACATCCAAATGTACTGAACAGAGGGCCTTTACATTTTGTGAAGTGTGACATAACCAGAGAGATTACAATCCACTCTTTTGTCAGGAGAGTTCAGGTGAAGGTAAAGTCTCAGGATCCATTCTGAATTCTCATTTACAGCTGTGAGAGGATGGCCCCATCTGTTCCATGGCAGGATCCCTTCCAGCAATCTTTCATATCACTGAACACTATTAGCCAAGCAAGACGCTGGCCTAATGGACCTTCAACAGCTCATTTGTTTGAAGCAATTATTTGGAGGCTACCCCTATTTTGCAGTTGAGAATTGCCTTCACCAAATAGTGGTATATTTGTTGTGTAGGGAGAAGGCATCTGTGAGAGAAGGCCACAGGGAACAGCACTATAACTACAATAACAACATAAAAGAAGAAAATTATTACACAGAGGTTTCAGCGAAACAATTAAGCTAATAGTAAAATACAAAAACATAGCACAACAAAAGTAATGGTACAAAACCAGAAAAATAGATGATGAGGAGACTGAATTAGCGGTACTGTCCTTTCATTGGACCTTGTTTCAGTGAAGATGTACAGTAGCTGGCACGCTACCATTACTAATCTAAATCCAGAACTATCTGCACTCTGGTTGTGTTCCCATCTCATAATGCTAGCTGTGAAAATAGGACTTCTCTGGAGCTTGTAAGGTGGTGACTAGTTATAGGAACAATTACTATATGAAATTTGCAAATTGATTTTCATTGACAAAAACAGGCATATAGGCTATTTGACATTAAAATGTGTCTGACGCTTCCATGTGTGTTCCTCAAAGGGCATAGAGTTAGTGGCCAGAATGAAGCCAGTTGTGCAAACTCTCTGGTAATAGAAAGAAAGTTTTATTTTGAGCTACAATTTTTTCAGCATGCAGTTCATTACACGCGTTCTACCACACCATTATGTTCGGCCCCATGTAGTGAGCAAACACAGGAGCCATTTTGGAGTGAACATGGTGGATTTCATGTTGATCGCAGGTAGCAAATAAAACAGAGAAATGTTAGCAACAAGGAAACATTACAGTGGTAAATAACTTAAGAGAATTCTGAAATATGAAATAAAACTACATAAATATATATGTATATTCAATTGTGCAGATGACAGTGCTGCCAAAGATGTCATCGGTGTACATAAGAAATACAATACCTTAGGGTACATGACCAGTAAATGGTTTAAAAGCGTTTTCTTGAAGAGTGGAATAACATCATCTAGTCTATTTCCAATTTTGAACTGCCCAGTTTCTGTGAGTCTGTACCCACTGTAGCTTCAGATTCCTGTTCTTGGCTGATAGTAGTGGAACCTGTGGTCCTCCTCTGTTCAACTCAAGGTTCATCGTGTTCTGAGATGCATTCTGGGATGATTTTCTGCTCAGCACGGTTGTAAAATCAATGACATCTTAAGGACAGACGAGTTTGGTCGACGTCCTCAGACCGGTAAAAGGAGACAGAGCATTTTATAGGGTGGAGATCAGCAATTTCTGAAACACTCAAACCAGCCCATCAACATGGGACCAACAACCATGCCACGACCAAACTCACAGAGATCCCTTTTTTTAATCATTCTGATGTTTGATGGGAGCGTTAACTTAACCTCTTGACCTGTATCTGCATTATTTTGTGCATTGTGCTGCTGCCACATGATTGGCTGAATGAGTACTTGCGTAAATGAGCAGGTGTACAAGTGTTCCTATTAAAGTGGCAGGTATGGTATACATAGCTTAAAAGTGGTCTACTCTGTCACTGATGATACAGGGAAATAGAGCTTTTCTAACTTAGCAGTTTAGTGCCAGTTTCAGGGCTTCTTAAAAGAGCTGAGAGAATTTATTTAACTCCATGGCAGACTGTAGTGAATCCCAATTTAATGAAATCTCTCTTTATTATGAGTCACAGACAGTACCCTAAATATCCTAGAGTATGTGCTTTAGTATCTTTCCTGTTCATTTTTTACGTGTTCGCCATCTCTCGGAGTCAGTCCGTAAATGTCTGTAAATGTACTATTAGGAAAGGAAAGAGGTGAGTTTTATTGCTAGTACGTATGCTTAATAGCACTGAAGTTTAATAGCATAGAAGTTTTACCTCGGCAGTGAGGTCATTTGTTATGCGTCCACTATCACGGCTTGGACCGGAACCGAATGATTTGCCAGGTCCTGAGGTGTGAACGTAGTTCTTAATTATTCGACACTAAATATAGCTCAGATAAACGGAAACGAGAATGTGCTTCAGGTCAGTGCCTCAGTTTCGAACAGAGTATTGCAAGCAGCCTTGATTCATTTGAACATTTTCTGATTTAGACTTTTCATAAATGTGTACCTAGGCTGATTAATCTTATGTTCTGACAGAAAAAATATGACTGTTGTGACAAGCATCACAAGCCTTGTACATATACTCAGTGGGTCCTTGTCACATGTTCAATATTTCACAGAGTGTGTTGTTTATGAGGCACTCACAGCAGCTTTTGACTTGTTTTCCAAGTCGGTCTCTCACTGATCACAGACGTCTTTTTTTCCCCCTCACTGATGACTTGAGTGCTTTTGAGAATATCACTTATCTGAGCCATAAGAGTGCTGAGGCACAGAGAACATCAAAATGTCTGCCATAGATGACAGCCCCAAAGTGAAACGATTAGCGAGGTCTTTTATGGTTACACCTTTTTTTGTCAAGTGTACGTCTTAAATAATAACAGTAGCTCGTATTTTGCATAGAAAGAAAAAGGTTCTTCATCCTATTCATACTATTTTTCTGTCTATTTTCCCCCTATATCTGCAGTCTGAGGTCAGACAATGAGAGACTGATGTACTAACGTGGCCTGGCAGATTCAGTAATGCAGTCAATGGTATAAGTCCTGCTCCAATTTCAAAACCGTTTATCTGAGCTGAATCGAAATGGGAAATTGCTCCCAGTTTTCTTCATAAGCACGTCACCTAGGATGTGTTCCACTCCGCACACACACTCTAATCACTTTTATATATGCACTTGTTGGCCGATTTTACAGGAAGATCTGCTGATTAGCCCATCAGCCAATCAGATGTAATGCATTAAATCATGCAGATACACGTAAATAGCTTCAGTTCCACAAGTGTAGTCTGTATTCTTACTCCTTCTAAGAGTTCACTAAGTCTTAGAGTCACTAAAACTGAGACCGTACCAACTTGGTGCCAGACTGGCTGGTGTGAAGCTTCCAGTGAGGAGCAGTTCTACAGACGCAATCTCCTTGTTGATGAGAGAGGTCAGAGGAGAATGGCCATACTGCGAACTCGACTGTCCTTCCGACACAGTGAACCAGAAGGTCAGAAGTGACAGGTCAATGTCATTCGAACACGGGAGACTAGAATCGACTTCCTGATGGCAGAGGAACCTGATATGGTCTTCCACCGTTGTAGTACAACTGCCTCAAGGTTTCATGTGTTGTGTGTTCTGAGATGCTGTCCTGCTCATCACAGTTGTAAAGAGGATTTTTAATTTTTTTGGGTTATTGTAGCCTTCCTGTCAGCTCAAACCAGTCTGGCCATTCTCCTCCACCCTCAGATCTGCTGCTCGTTGGATGTTCAAAACCAGCCCATCTTACACCAACAACCATGCCAGAGTCAAAGTTAATGAGATCACATTTCTCCCATTCTAATGTTTGATGTGAACATTAACTGAAGCTCATGTATCTGGATGATTTTATGTAATGTGCTGTTGCTACAAGATCGGCTGATTGGATAACGGCACGAATGAGCAGATGTATAGATGTTCCTGATAAAGTTGTTGGTGAGTGTAAATATATCCAGTTCAGTATACTGGACCATACACCTTACTGCTTTTCAACTTTTCAATATTAGCACAAGCCGTTATTACTGAGGAGTATGCGGACAAGACAAAGCCTTGAATTGAAAAATAATGGGCTGTGTGTAGACTTTGTACAATATTCTAACAGAACCTAGAAACCTCAGTACACTGTTCCTTACTTTGGCACATTGTCGCTTCCACCTTCCTAAGCCAACTTAAAATTCCGATGTTTTCTGACACGAAAGGTGCAGCGCTTCAGAGTGAAAATCAGAGTGATTTTGAAGCCCAGAAAAGTGGGGGTATGCAATTTTTTTTTTTTTTGCATATTTCAGGAAAATGTGCTTTCTACCTTTGTGTTTAAGTTTGGTTACTGTGGAGATGGTATCTGAATCATCACAGCTGAGGGTACAATAGGGTGTGATGTGAGAAGCGGGTGCCTGGTGTCCCTGGTCCTCTGAGAACACAAGCTGATGTGATCAACACAGGAGGATTAGCTAACTATTCCACTGGGACCTAACAAGCAAAGTGAGCAGCCAATTAAAACATGAATGAGGAGACTCTGTCGCTTCTACACAAAACGGGTGGGTGGGTGGGATGATGGTGGGGGCATAAAGGCAGGCGTGAGATGTAAGGATTTACATTTTGAATGTGTATCAGCTCTATTTTTCTTCACTGTGTTTTCTTCGCTTTTTTATTTCATTTGTGTCTTCAGTGGCTTTGAAGCTCTAAGGAGCGTGAACTTCACGCCTAATTTGCAGTTTTGCACAGGAATGACAGGAATGCAAGAGGTTATAATATGAGACACCAAAAATGATTAACAAGTCACTTGTTCATAACGTTTATTCATTCGCTTATCTATTTGCTGCCCCTCAGCCTGTCTGGTTGGAGTTCACAACACACAAGTCTTGCTTGTCCCTTCTTCGAGGCTTCTTCGAGACATGAGGGCATTAGATAAGAAGCATGTAACCTTAACATGGCTAATTCTCATTATACGCTGACATGCCTCCTTGCGCTTTTTCCACAGCACTGATGCTAACATGCTAATGAGGAACCAGACACCATAGTTGAGTCTGAATTCTTGCAATACCATGACTTCTCAATGGACAGACATATTAACTGGACAGTTTACTGCATTATTATCCATTACCCATTCCCATATATCATAAATCCAGTGTAACAGCAACGTAGTACTAATGCACAAAAGTACCACAATGTGATTTTTTACAGCTTGAACCTGACTTCAGAACACTCTAGCACAGATTAATTATAATTAAATATGAGAGGTAGTAGTTATTTGATTGTATTTGATTGTAATGAATGTTAGTCTAATAATGAAAATTAAAAAAGCAGTAAATATACAGTATATAAATAAATGATGGTCAGAGTTTAAGAAGTGGCAATGGCTCAAGCTTGTGTGAAGTTAGCTCTTTTAATTAGCTGTTGTCTTCAGCACTGGCCCTTCCTTCATTGTGGAAAGATCGAGGAGAGGTTGAATCAGTTTTGAATCAGCTTTTCAAGGACGCGGTCATAGGGAGCTGCCAGTATGGTCTGCACTCGAGTTAAATAGAATATCTTAAAATGCACTTCAGCTGACTTTCCTTTTCAATTCTACTAATACAGTCTTACTTTGATGGCACTCAATAAGTGAATAAACCCATTTCTTAAGTTTTACCTCTTGAATTCCCCTCAACATCATCAGGAATCTATACTTCTGAGAATCTGTCATCTTCACAAAACACACTTTTAAGGTTAATAGTGTTCATTCAGTGCTAAGTGCTCCGTGTATTATAGCATAACTTTCTGCAAGCGCTCCTAAATGCGTGGTTTGTCAACTTAACCCTAGCCCTTTCGTTTTATTCATGGTCAGAGTAGAGCTCTGTGTTCACACATTTCTGTCACCATATTGGAATGAAGCCAGTGTGTCATGTCTGTACCTTTATCGCATGCGGAGCACCTCACAATCCATGCATGTATGAGTCAATTATTAAACAGTGAGAATGAGAATAGGCTGAAGGTTAATAGTATTAATGAGAGAGGAGACGTCCTTCTGTGCAGAGTTGGCTGCTCTAGTAGTGTCACAGCAGAGCAAGCAGGGGTAGATGGGAGGAGAACACTTAATGTCATTAGCCTTTTTACTTTCTTCAAGCAACAACCTGAAATCAACCATTATATGTGCAAAAATAAGCAGATTTTAATATGAATAAATAAAGCAACTAATGCTTATGGTTGCACTGACTTATTTAAGTTTATTATGAAATCCAGGCATGCATGGGTGAAATCGCAAACCAGATTCAGTGTGGGTGAACAGGCGCTATTTAAAACATGAGCAGACTAGGTCAAAGGGTAAGCCAAAGAATAAACAACGAGAGTAGGCATGAGGGTCACAAATAGCATAGATGATCAGCAGAAATACAAGGCTTGGAAGTGGCAAGACCTTGTCATATGTTGCTGATGGGTATATATACTAGAGAGTCGGGAAGTGGCCTATAATTAGTCGGCAGAGGTCACACTATAATTCTGGAGATCACCCACCCTTAACATTCATGAAGGAAGACATCATCTCGGGCAAGGAAGCACAATTCATATCTCATGTCTGGAAAGCGATAATGTACTCTACAGTATCTAAAAAAGTAGATCAATAAGTTAAAAATGTGTAATGAAACATACCCATAATGATGTAAATGTTGAGTATGATAAGTCCAGTGTGTTGACGGCAATTAAGTACAGAAAAATAGGAAGTAATAATAAAATAAATACATTTGTATTGCACATTAAAGTCCCTTACTGCACATGAATTGAACATGTATTGCATATGAATTACACATGAAAAGTCCNCACTTGGCAGTGATCAGTCTCTGGCTGAAAGTGCTCCTCTGGTCCACCAGCACACTGTGTAGTGGGTGAGAAGGGTTCTCCAGGATTGCGTGGAGTTTTGACAACATCCTTCTCTCAGCCACAACGTGAACAGGGTCCAGCTCCATGCCAAGAACAGAGCCAGCCCTCCTGATTAGTTTGTCCAGTTTATTTCTGTCTGCTATCTTCATGCTACTTCCCCATGATACAATAACTAGCATGACCTTCCATGGACAGAGTATGCACATGGTAAGATCATCATTTCCACCCACTGAAATCCCAGAAAACCCCAGTTTGAAAACCCCAGGAACACCTGCCATCATTCGATTGGTCACTCACATTTCTCTTGTTTAACATAGAGTTGATTCTCTAGGACAGGAGTATCCAGTCTGATCCAGAAAGTGCCAGTGTAGGTGCAGGTTTTCATTCCAACAAAGCGGAAGCCACACCTGAGTCTCCTGAAAGCCACGGTCACCTGATTAAATAGGTGGAATCAGGTGTGGCTCCTGCTTGATTGGAATGAAACCCTGCACCCACACTGGTCCTTTGTGGATAAGATTGAAAGAACCAGTCATTCATGCTGGATGTTATGATATGAGGATTTTATGAATGTAAACTGTCAGAAAACTATATAAAAATCTCTCAGAGCAAGGCACTCACAGAGAGGGCATTGGCCAGTCCGTAGACCAAAACATAACCAGATATTCACAGTGCTCGGACCGTTCCCTGATCTGGATGAGATTATATGCACTGAGTTTTGTGAAGATATGGGTATCACATACCTGTTGGCACTAATCGCAATGGAATAATGGAATAACAGTCAAAGTCATCCAACCTTTTCCTTCACAAAGGAGATATCTGCAGCCGGTGAGTAAGTGGGAGGACAGATGTGCTCCAATGCCAGTGTCTTCTGCACATACTTCTCCATCACTGAATGAGAATGAGCAGACCCTACTATATGGTGGTGGTATTCCTGGCAGGAAGCCTATGGGACAATCCAGTGGATGATGTGGGAATAATTCAGAGGCTTTAAGTTTGGTAAAACCTAATAACTGTTTAAGTCAGAGTAATGGGCAGGGATCTGAACCTTCTTATCTATTTCAGGGCCTTGTACTTGTACTTGTACTTGGTTGTTCTGCAGGGTAAGGAGAGGCAGGTACTTAAATGTTTTGTGCCATCAATTTTCCATCAGTCCAGGAGATAAAGGGGATGTGAACAGAAAGCCAGGTGATGCCCAGTATGATGTGATTGTGAGGAGACCCAGTAATGAATTAGGAAATGTATTCACTATGTGGGAGGCCTGTGCACATGATTAGCAGGATGGTGATTGCATTACACTTCCTTTTCCCAGGGGGTTTACACCAAGAGCTTGAAGGGTAGGTCTTCTGTAACAACTCAGATTGAGAGTGAGGATCCTACAGAGATCCTGGAGCTACAGTAAGTTTCTTCAACAAGTTTGGTGAAACATACACTTTATTCAACCAAACAGTAATAACAAGGATAAACATAAAAGCTAACTGAGATTTCAGGATTTCATTACATTTGCTTTGATTTCTATTGATTTCTATGGGCTAGCGCTGCTTAGCCCATAAAAAGTCGCTGGTCAGATGTATTATAGACACTGACTTCAGATACCGATGCTTTTTGATCAACCGATTACTTGGTGCTAGTTGAAAATAACAACTAACAGATTTCAGTTTTATATTTAGGGCTGTTCTAGAGCAAGCAAGATAAAATAGAAGGCTTCTCGTTTCTATCATATGTTGCACACAAAATGTTTCACTAATTGGATGTGGATTTTGACAGGGAATTTACTGGATGGCTGCTCATTTTGCACTGACTGTTCTGTCTGAAATCACAAATGATTATTGATTGGTATTCAGATGAGCACTGAGGTGGAAAAAATTGCACCTTGCAAGATATGGCTTCTTACATGAAATGTTTCAAGAGAGAAAATACAAATATGACACTTCCAAAACTTCTAATTTTACAGAAAGAGTAATTTCAGCATATTCACCACCCAATATTCACCACCCAATATTCATATACAATTACTGCTAAATAACCATGGGCAGTCGTGGCCTAATGGTTAGAGACTTGTAACCCAAAGGTGAACCTGAAGGTCGTGGGTTCGAGTCTCGGGTCTGGCAGGGATTGTAGGTGGGGGGAGTGAATGACCAGCGCNGACCCTTGAGCAAGGCACCGATCCCCCAACTGCTCCCCGGGCGCCACAGCTAAAATGGCTGCCCACTGCTCCAGGTGCGTGTTCACTACTGTGTGTGTGCACTTGGATGGGTTAAATACGTGGTCATACTTGGCCACACGTCATCAGTGAAGTGAGTGAATAGTTCTCTATTACAACTTAACCGAAAACTCGAAGTACTTTAGAGTATCAAGGTGTCGAGTTATGGACATTTGGGCTTAGGTTATATGCTAAAACGATAAAATTAAATCAAGGACCTTTTATGTGGCACATAAGCGTAGGGCTCCATTGCAAGCACAGTTCAATTTTACTGTCAATGCTCTGCACCACAATCAGGGATTGTCTGTTAGAGATTAAAAGATATTTTCCTCTTCAGGCGGAGTAAATTGGTTTTGGATTAAGGCTGATTGATTGCCATGGAGGTAGGTATACAGCAGTCTGTTCGAAATGCTCGGTTCTGAGTGCACAAGTAATTTCAGCCAAACTACTCAAGGAAAGCATGCTGGATAGAATCGATGGATATTCTGTAGCAGTTGGCAGTATCACATTGCATTTCTTAAGGTTATCATTAAAGACTGGAGTGATAATATTCAAGGTTCATCCTCTTGCTGGTTTTAAACATCTCTCTGTGTGTTTGTTTGTTTGTTTATTGCTTCATATCCAAAGGGTAACTTCATCGACTCTATAGTTCTATTGTGATGCATGATTTATTGGAGAAATGTGAATAACAGCAAGTTCTAAAACATTTCTTCAAGCCAGGGCCTCATGTCAATTTTTTTTTTAGATGTTTACATTTGTAGTACATTGGATGAGCATTTTACTCACAAATGCCACAAATCTGGGAGTTTTAAAAATGTATAAGACTAAAACACTAGTTATATATTGTTACTGTGGTTTTAGGAATGATATGAGACACCTGGATATTACCTTGTGGGCATGCACATGCTGACATTTTCTAACAAGGTCATGTAGTCAGGTATAATGCACCTTTTGCAATAAATACTGTCATCATACAGCAATCGCCAAGCCAGTGCAGGTTCTAAATGAAAAGAAACCCTGGTGATTATTCAAGGCTCTATTTCACCCTTCGTATAGGTGGTATGAAACATCTGGATAACAAATATCAATAATGTCATGAGGAACAGGAGTCAGCTTAGAACTGTAGTGAAAGGTGCTCAGAGATGATCACTACACTCGCACCTTTGGGAGCCCATGTTAACCTTGTAGAATTTGGAACATGATTATGATCACAGCAGGGGCTGGGAGTCAAGTCCATCTATAGGTAAAGGGCAGGACATCTACCAGCAGGCTTTCCAGCTCCATCAGGAAGAACTACAACTGTATTGATTTAACACTGGTGAAAAGGTCCACCTACACCACACTAAACATTTCCTTAAATCTGGTCTATCCTTTCTGAGTACAGATGCCACTCCCCTAGATGTGCACACCATTTCATCCTTGTGCTATCCTGATAGTCGATGTAGTCACAATGCTGTTTGAGTGGAACAGCAAGTGGCAACCTCTGAGAACATGGCAAGATCAAGGGCGTATGCACCCTGTAGCACCACCCTGCCCTCCAACCTGTAAATGAGTACTCTGTGGTGATTTTCTCTCTAATCCTTGAGCTTCTTTCACTGAGACAAGAACACATTTCAGTCTGTGGTGTTTGGGGTCCAGTCACAGGCTGATAACCCACTTCTGCAATGCGCACACATGGCAAAAATCAGGGAGATTGTTGATGCTGCTACCATCATGTCCTGGCATCTTCAACAGACACTGATATTTCAGTAGCAGCCTGAGTTAATAGAGTGGCTAGCATTCTCATTCTGATGAACTGTGTGACCTTTCTCTGTATTCACTCTGAATCTGAACGCAATAATGTAAGTGAGGATGGTGGATGTGTTCCAGATGGCCTGCTTGGTGGGGCCACATAGGAGTTAGTCATTCAAGTACAGCAGTATCCTGATGCCAGTGGCCATCAGGGGACAGGGCCCTGCATACGTCTTATAAACACCTGTGGTACTAGGGAGTGACCAAAGGGCAGAACTTTGAATTTGAATGTCTGTTGTAAGGTAAGCCGTAAGAAGTATCTGTGTTCTGGAGCAATGGAAACATGAACATGAGCAATGCAGACCCTCAGATGTGAATTAGTCCTGTGGCTGCATGGTTTGCACTACATCACACTACATCACTACATGACATCTCTTTGTATCCATATGACACTGCCATCAGTCCTACCTATCTGGTGTAGTTGCTGATGAATGACTAGTGTTTTCAGCTGTAAAATTAGTTATCACAAGCCCCTTCAGGGATGTGCTCTATGATAATCATTTGTGGTAAGGGGCTTTACTAGAGCCTGCTCCCGGACTCAAGCAAATACATCAAGTTCAAGTTCAAGTGGGGTTTACTGTCATTTCAGCCATGTACAAGTACATAGTGACACGAAACAACGTTTCTCCAGGATCAAGATGCTACATAAGATGACACAGAACAACACAGAACTACAAGGGACTACAAGCGCCGACCAGTACACAGTTCAATTTAAAAGTGAACCTAGTGACAATAGTGCAAAGGGTACAAGAGTACAATACAAGTAGCTGAAATAGTGTAAACATAAGAGTAGCAGCCTATGTACAGTGTAAGTATTGTAGCAGCATAAACATGTGCAAAAACTTGCAAAAAATTGCAGAGAGGATGGAGGATGCACAGTTGTGTGTGTATATATGCATGTGTGTGTGTTCCTTCAGTCCAGTTTCTGAGTGTTTAGGAGTCTGATGGCATGAGTGAAGAAACTATTGCACAGTCTGGTTGTGAGGCCCAAATGCTTTGGTATTGTTTACCAGACGGCAGGAGGGTAAAGAGTCTGTGTGTGAGGGGTGTGTGGGGTCGTCCACAATGCTGGTGGCTTTGCGAATGCAGCATGAGGTGTAAATGTCTGTGATGGAGGGTAGAGAGACCCCGATGATCTTCTCAGCTGTCCTCACTATCCANGGGGAAGAACCACATACTGTATGGGTTTAAAGTCAGGCGTCCACAAACTTTTGGCCATATAGTGTATAATCTACTTATGCTAACCTCACTGACAGTTTATACTCTCCGAAAAAAAGGGTACTGAACCGTACCATTTGGTGTGACAGGGGTACACAGGTTGTACCTTTACTTAGAAAGGTGCATGTAGCGTACCTGTAAAGCGTTACAGTCCAGTGATGTGCTTTAAATCTTTTCCCAAGGTGCACTATATAAACATTTCCAGGTGAAGGATAGAAATCAAAGGCACAGAAGATACAGGGTTTAGGTCCAGGTTTAGGTTTTGAGAGTGTGTGAGCTCATCACTGTGGATTGGATTTATTAGGATGGGAATATATTGGTGAATATTTGAGTGTGTTTAAAGGATGGATTGAATGCACACACACACACACACACACACACACGTTTTCCTTCGTATTCCTTTTTTTCCTCTCCAGGCGGCAGTGTGATTTGTGAACGCGCGCGGCGCTACACATCACTCGCTCTTACAAACACACACACACACACACACACACGGATTGAGGCACAGGAGTGAGAGACTGCTATGGAAAGGTGGAGAACGGACTGTTTCCTTTGTTATTTTTAAAGTCCGAGGCTCGCACTTATGACACGCTTCCCATGTAGCCGCACGTCGCCGCGCTGTTCCCGATGCGCTCCGAAAACGCAAAGTGGCTTCGCACAGGTACAGTTACAGAGCACTTTTCTTCTTCTTCTTCTTCTTCTCCTCCTCTTTCCTCCCTCCCTGGCTCAGGGTTTTGCGCTAGCGAGAGATGAAATGTGCTGTGTTTGAATTATACTCGAGGTTTAATCGAGGCGCACCTTTTTTTTTTTTTGGTCGACGCGTCAGGGGACGCGAACGCGAACGCGAAGGCGAACGCAAACGCGAGCGCAAAAGCCTGCTTGGGTTTTAGACGCGTCGGATTAAGTGTTGAAATCAGTGTTTTAAAGTTGCACACTAGTCGCTCGACTGCGGAAGGGCCTGGCTGGCTCTCTCTCTCTCTGTGTGTGTGTGTGTGTGTGTGTGTGTGTGGGGGAGTTTGTTTCTCCTCTTCCCCTCCCCCATCAATTACTGTGCTGTGGAGACTCCGAGGCCAAACACATGAATGCAGTGAATGTGGGGCTCACTTCAAAGCGCCTGGGAGCGGGGAGGGGAGCGCGGGGACTGCTGTAATGTCGTCGGGGAAAAAAAGAGCAACAAAGTATCGGGAGTCTTTTAAGGAAACAACTAAAAAAAAAAAAAAAAAAAAACACACAACCCGGACGCGCTGTATCCGTCTGTATCACCCTCGCTCTGCTCTGGATCTGGGAAGTGCTTCACATTTTAGCTTAACGCGTTCTTAACGGCGCCGCGTCCGCGTTCACTACTTCACCACTTCACCACTTCACTACACGCAGAATCCAAAAAAGAATCATATCAAGTTAACGACCTAGCTAGCTAGCTAACCGTGTTAGCTGGTTAGCCACATTAGCAACCTCGGCTAAGAGCTCGAATGCTGGTGGTACTAGTGTGAGAGAGAAAGAGGTAGCAACCTGGTCCTTTTTTCCCCCCTTTCATTTAAACTGCATTGTTCAAGCTGTTAGCAAGGGAAATGTTTTTTTTTTGTTTGTTTGTTTTTTTGTTTTTTTTAAAACTCCTCTAAAGTGAAGATGAGATGAGATGAAGCTAGCTTGTTTTGTTTGTGGCTAACTTAGCTAGCAGGCTGGCTAGTTTAGCACCTGAGATTCAAACACTTATTGTTTGGACAGTTATAATCCTACTCCGAGCAGGAGAGGTGTCTAACTATCCACCTAGAGTTTATATTATATAAATACTGTACAGCAGAAATAAATAACACACCCTTTGTTTGGCTTTTGGTGCTCTGAATGTAAGCTAGTTCATTTGAAGCTTATTGTTTTATCTTTTTTTTTCTCCCCCATAGTCCCAGGAAGTTTTATTCTCAGACTTGATTTGAGAAAGAAATGTTCATTTGGTTTTTGGGACAGATCAGGTTTAGGAGAAGATCTTCTCGGTTTGTAGGTAGTTTAAAGGCAGAGCTTGAAAGGGAAAGATAGTGGTTGTAAATCAGATACAGTTGATCTCTTTGAACCTGGGCTTCAGAGATCAGATCCGGATATATAAAACCATCCTGAGGTGTCTTAAGACGGTTTAAAACTTCAAATACAATTTTTTACAAAGCAAGGAGCAACTTCGGGACGCTCACAATTGGAGCAGTCTATGATAAGGAGCTTAAGGAGTGTGCGCTTTCTCTGTGTCTAATCTTCCCCAGGTGCAGTGAAACAGTTTTGTTATAAGAGCACCACCACATTAAGGTGTGCAAATTAAACAGCTACGTCTGTAAGTAAAATCTAGCCTACAGCTTACACATTTCTATATTCTGATCGCTCTGGATGTTGCCACATTACACAAAAAAGGTAAGCCCTGTGTACTGGAGACAAGAAACAGAACTCAAGGTGAATAAGTCCAGATAAGAAGTGATGTTTGATCTCGCACACAATTGTTAGAAAGTCTTATGTGTTTCAGTATGACTGCCAGTGTCTGTTGATTAACTGGCTTTTGTTTAAATGGTTGGTTAAATATAGGTTTCCTGATAATTGTCTTCGCTCCGTGCTGCGGTCTTATCTCATCATTCGGAACATTTATTACGCACTGCTTGTTGAATGCTTGCTTAAGATACCACGTTGCACACATTAAAGTGTGTCGTGCTATGGCTTGTCATTTTTCAAAACAATTTAACAGCTTTCTTTTAAAGTAGCTTATGTCGGTTCAGTGGTTGTTTTTATTGCTCATGCTGAGATTTAATCTTCTATTTTCATTGTTTTTTTTTCCCCCTCAGGAGGAATTATTTCACAGTGGCATTAGAGGAAATCTGGATCTGATTGTTCCGGCGCGCGGGCTGAGCTGGGATCGGGTGCATGGACGTAGTAAGGATGAGTGTGAAAGAGAAGGGTTACCTGGCGGACCTTGGGGGCAGCTTCACTGAGGATGCGCCCCGTCCCCCAGTCCCGGGCGAAGAGGGTGAGCTGGTGTCTGGCGATGTGCGCCCGTACAGCTTGGGCTTCTACTCCATCAAGAGCGAGAGCCTCAGGTGTGAGGCCTCCATAGCCACGCCGCGACGGCCCGACCTGGACCTGGGCTACGAGCCCGAGGGCAGCGCCTCACCCACGCCGCCCTATCTGAAATGGGCAGAGTCGCTGCATTCGTTGCTGGATGACCAGGATGGAATCCACTTGTTTCGCACCTTCCTCAAGCAGGAGGACTGCGCTGACGTGCTGGACTTCTGGTTCGCCTGCAGCGGCTTCCGTAAGCAGGACACTGGTGAGGGGAATGAGGAGAAGAAGCTGAAGCTGGCAAAGGCCATCTACAAGAAGTACATCCTGGACAGCAATGGCATTGTGTCACGCCAGATCAAGCCGGCCACCAAGAGCTTCATCAAGGACTGTGTGATGAAGCTGCACATAGACCCGGCCATGTTCGACCAGGCCCAGACGGAGATTCAGGCCGTGATGGAGGAGAACACGTACCCTTTGTTTCTCAAATCTGACATTTATTTGGAATACACCAGGACAGGCGGCGAGAGCCCCAAGCTGTACAGCGATCAGAGCTCTGTGTCGGGGAACGGGAAGGTGCTGCCCGGCTACTTGCCGACGCTGAACGAGGACGAAGAGTGGAGGTGCGAGCAAGAGGCCGAGGAACAGAGCGAGAGCGACCCGACTCCCAGCTCGCGGCTCACCCAGAAACTTCTCTTGGAGACGGCGCCGCAACGGGCCGCTAACAGCAAGAGATACCAGGACAGCCGTGAGTACAGGTAAGCGCAGAAGGCGTTCAGCTCTCCAGGTCATTTTCAGGTCGAGTCCGTTTTTTACCGGCTTCTCATTTATCTGCTTGTGAGATACAGTGAGATGAAATATCTTGCCTCCACAATCGCATCGAGTTTAGTGCAGTGTAGAGCAATTCACGCGAGTGATCATAGAGTCAAGGGCACTGGCTTTGTGTAATCTTAAAGACTTGCCGCTTAGTAGCTTATCAGTTATTTGATGTTCGCTGGAACCAGCGGCAAGAGTTCATGCAGTTCCTCAGCTGAGTGGCAAAGAGTCTTAAGAAATTATACTGCCTTGACTTAATACATCTCGACACAGGTAAGCGCTGCTTTGAGACCCTTCCTTCTCTTTCTCCCCTCCTGCCTTATCCCCAGTGAAAACACTGCCTGAGGAAGCGCATGAAACAAGCGGTGGAGTTTAGTACAGCCCTCCGGAGGAGATGTGAGGAATTCAGTCTTTTTTTTTTTTTTTTAATCCACTATAACATCAAGTGGATATCACAGCTTTCACCCACTGATCGTGACATTAGCTCAGGCTTTTCCCTGTAAGCTGTGTTGAAAAGGCGTGCTAATAGAAGTAGTAAACGACGCCGGATTAGGCATAGCCAAAAAAAAAAAAAAAAAATGACGTGAAGGTAAAACCAATCTCCTCCAGAACCTGAACGGTTCTGCTGCATTGAGCAGTCATCTGGCCAGGATGAGGGAAGCGCGCTCGGCGCTTTACAAGCGTTCCGTGTCAACCTGTCGAAAATGGAAATGGCACTGGGATCATTCCTCTTGGTGCTCAGAACCACCGGCCATCCAGTGGACTACCTGCGAGTGAGATCATCCGTGCAGTGACTGGGGTGCATTGATTGTGCCGCTGCCTGCTGTGAGCGGATGCAGATGGGCGCTCTTTGTGTTCGCTCTGCCCAGGTGTCTCATGAATGGCAGCCTGTTATTCCAGAATAAAGGTTTCCTGTAGAATAGCTTGACGTGTATTCCCTTTTGGCAGCGCAAGCCAGGTTTAACGCTGGAGGAGAAAAGGAAAATGTGTCAAGGAGTGAAGTTAAGGCATGTTAAAGCGCCGCTGCTCGTGTGGATCTCCTTCCCAACATTCTTCAACAGTCTTACAGTATATAAGCGCAAGTGCGGGGAGAAAAGCCTGCATAATTTAACAATAACCGAGTGTGGCCATGTCTCTTTGTGTTTACTTGAAAACAACCCAATTTGTTTTGTGATTTTTAAGCTAAGATGCAACGTTTGCATCAAATCATTCGCTGCGTCACAGACTCGAGCATAATGGGACGTACAGCTGATGTGTGTGAGCTGTGCAGAGGAGTACCAAGCCTTTTCTACTCAGGATTCAAAATAGTTGACTTTTTTTTTATTCTTGTTTAAATAACCTGGAACGTATTTAGAGCATGACATGGGAGGTAGGCTTTAGGAGTAAAAATAATAATAATAATAATAATAATAATAATAATAATAATAACTGTTAGAAATCTAATCTGGATTAAAAGAAATTTATTCTAATGCACCTTTAAAAGCAACATTTCTGATTTGAGGATTTCAGCACTACTTGCTTGCTGAAACACTTTTCAGGAAAATGGTTAACTGTAGTGTTTGATGGTGGTAGAATTTTTTTCCTCATCACCCTGCATGCTATAGTTTTCTGGACGGATAAACACCCTCACCGCTCGCTAATTTCCCTGCTCCGGGACACGTGACTGGACTCGCCGGTTATTTCCCAGGCTTAGTACGTGCTTTGCGTTCTGGTGCACGAACAGTTCAGCTCCCCGGCGCTGCCAGCGCACCCAGCGTCCACGGGAACCAAACGCAGACAAGACCTTCGGAAAACGCTCTCCAGCACATCAGAGCATTCGTTACTATTTTGCGAACAAGCTTTCTGTGAAATATCTTTAAGACAATATCTTTAAAAGCTTCGTGCTTCTGGACCAGATTACTGCTCTTTGGTACGACAGCATTTTAGCGCCACATCTTTAAGAAAGAAAAATAATTATTCAAGAATAACGTCGTAATATTTCAGGGAGAGAAGTTGCGATATTTTGAGAGTTCTCATTTTAATCATCATCTGGTGTGGGTGTGTCAGAAGATTCAATATGTCTTTATTTGTAAAGTATCTCTTTATTTCCGTTGCTCTGATGTGCATCATTTGTTCATAATATTATGAATTTATTCTTGAAATATAACTTTTTTTTTTTTCTCGGAATATTGACATTTTCCTAAAATATGACTTTATTCTCGAAGTCATGTGACTTTTTTTTCTTGAAGTATTATGACTTAATTCTGTACTTTATACTTTATAATAATAATACTATTATTATTATTATTATTATTATTATTTTTTTTTTTTACTTTTTAAACGGTGGCCCTAAAATTCAGTCGTAGTTTCAAACACTTCTGAGTTTATCTAGAATGCAACATTTTTTTGTCAAAGCAATCTGATTTTCTTTTTGCAGTTTTTTTTTTTCCTTTTTTCCCTTTAAAAAAATCACTGGAATTTCCTGCTGGGGGAGCGATGTGTGTGTGTGTGTGTGTGTGTGTGTGTGTGTGTGTGTGCAGCCCGTGCAAAATGCTCAAGAACTGAGGAACTTGGACGCTGACAAAAGCAAATATGGATGAATGAGTTACAAACTGAATGAATTTGAAAAGGGTGATTTATGAATTTCACTATATAAAAAAGACTGAATGTGAATTTTGTATATTTCAGTAAATGTTTTTTGGATTTTTGCTTTTTCTTTTGAACTTGCTCGGGGTAAAAATTACAAAATTTCAAGTTACGATTTTGAGATTTAAAAAAAACAAACCAAAACAGAATCTTAAGTACAAATTCGAATCTCAGAAAATCAGATTTTTATGTAAATTAGGTGAAAAGTCAAGTATCCAGGATTCCCAGGGAAAAATATAGACGCTTCCAGAGCGAACAAACCAATGAAACGTTTTTTTTTTTTCCCCTAATTCTTCAAAACGCTGGTTGTCTACAGTGACGAGTGTAAGTAATTAGGCAACGTTCTCTCTAGTTAGGAAGCTAACGTTAGCTTCCCAGCAATCATTAGCCGCTAAGAGCCAAAGTTGGGAGCTTCATAGAAATGGAGGTCTTTCAGTAGAACGGAAATAGACGTCACGTCTGAAGTTAATTCAGACACAGACGAAATTTATATTCAGATACTTTTGTCACCTTCCAGGCTCCATAAGGAACGCGTTCTTTTTGCAGTTTTTCTGTGCCGTATTGAAAACTTGAGGCATTTTCTGACCCAATTTTGTCTCAGCTATCTGAGCATGTAGCTTGTCATGGATTGAGAGGATGTGGTAACCTTGTTGTGCCTGAAAGCTCTCAGACCTATAGATCTTTAGCTTTGGAAGTAGAATGTCATGAAATGCCCCAAGGCCTACAGCAACAAAAGTTTCCCCTCTCTCTCTCTCTCTCTCTCTCTCTCTCGCTCTCTCGCTCTCTCTCTCTCTCTCTCTCTCTCTCTCTCTCTCTCTCTGTCTCTCTCTCTCTCTCTCTGTCTCTCTGTCTCTCTCTCTGTCTCTCTCTCTCTCTCTGTCTCTCTGTCTCTCTCTCTCTCTCCCCCTGCCACCCCCACCTCTTCTTTGAAACATTTCTCAGTAACTTTCTTCCTTTATATTGTCTCTAAGCTTGTTACTGTACACACCTGGAGGGTGTTGCGTATCTTTTTTTTGTTTTGTCTTGGACAGTTCTTTAGACACGATGCCAGAATAAGGGACGCCGATATTCTTAAACTGCAGAAATATGCTTGGCGAATGTCTTCCATGGCCTCTAGATATCGTGCGTTTTTAATCGGCGAGTAATGTGCGTTTGAGGTTGTTTTCAGATGATTATTTTATTTTGCCGACGTTTTTTTTTTTTGGCTCGAATTACAGAGAGACACCGCGTCCATTTTTAAACAGCCTTTTAGGGTCACCATCAGGCTTTCTTATACATCCGAATGTAGCAGCATTTATGTGTCTCATGTCCCGCGCTTGACGAGAAGCTGCATGCAGCCACCGAGTAAACGAATAGACGAGTGTAAAGATGCATTAGTGCAGGGATTCGCAAAAACGAGTCATGAGCGAAACTTGCAATCTCCTCTTTTGTTTCATTCATTCATTTATTTTACACATGAAATATCCAAGACGAGTTTTTTTATGTTAATAGCCACATTCAGAGACGCCATGTTTTAATTAAGAGTTCACGCTATTTTAGTCTTTTCACTACTTTTCACACCGCACTCGCGTAGTTTAGCGATCCAAATGGACAAATTATCCCATCCTTTTCCCTTCCTCTAAACAACCTAGCGTTTTGCCTCAAATTGCATACTTGTGGACTATTCTAGACCGTTGTTGAGGACTAACTACTAACACCTAATGTAAAAACGTCTCTCACGTCGCCTTCAAATCTACCGAAAGGTCTGGTTTGCATACTGGATTTTCTAGATTAATACATACTTTTGAATGTAAGGCCAGAGTTTTTTTTTTTGTGTGAGAACGCAGTTCATGATGAGAGTCATGATGACAGCAGAAAGGTTGGTTTGGCTCTGATGTGCCATCTAGTGCATCTCGCTTTTAAATCTCGCGGTTGTACGTCACATGTGCGCAATGCTTGTGCACGTGAAGCCATGCGTCAAGTATAAAGCAGACTCCTCTGCTTCACGTCAGGTCGTATCACACCACCTCAGTGTTGCAGACTGGGAATATTCCTTTGGTGATTGGTTTATTCCTTTGGTTTCACTTACACATACATACGTACAGTACCGTGTTCGAATGTTACAGCAGTCCTGAATTATAAATTTAAATGAAAAAAAAAACTGTAGTGGTAGGTCACAGAAAATTCATAATGTCCACCTGGGGTCGTTTGGGAACCGCTGCTCGAGTGAGCTTGAACACGCTTTAGCTACAAAACGAGTGAATGTGCACGTAGAATCAGTTGTGCTCTGAGCTTTGCAGGATTTGATGTGCTTGAAGTTTTAGTACAGTTTACTGGAGTTGCACTGAACATTAGTGCTGACTGATCTCTGCATCAAGATATAGCCAGACATGGCTTTTCTTCTTCCATGCTCCTTCTTCTGCTTCCATGCTAGAGTGGAAAACCACTATTTCAGTATTCAGATCCCGCCACCTCAGATGGCTGAGTAATCGCTCTTATGTATGAACAGATAGCTTTTGATAATTAATTATGGTTTAATCCTGATCGCCCTTCTTCACCGTGATAAAGAAGAAATAAAGCCTGTCTAAGGGTACTTTCGCACCTATTAATCCAGAAGTGCGAATCAGAGTGAAATTGATGCTTGAAAAAACACTGGCTGTGGAGTGGGCAGGGCTGAAAACGCCTGCTAGCCCTGCTAGTACTAGTTTAAATCATTTTGTGTGTTGCATCCACTGCTTTCCTTTCTTTGTCCGTCAGTCCAAATCTCCAGAAACTACAGCTCTGTTCTTTGGCTCAGTTTAGCACTGCATATCTACAGATAAATGTCGCCTAAAACCCACAGCACATTTGGTTCACTTCCTGTATTTGGGCCGAAACTCTTTCTCACTGCTATTGAACCGTGCAGGGGTTCGATTGGAACTGTATCACGAACACCTCACGAAGATAGTCTCGAACCGTTGTTTTGGTCCGCCCCCTGGGTGTGATTGCTGTTCTTACCTAGATAAAAGAATTGCCCCAGAGGGAAAAACGCACCACGGTTCAGTTCAGACGGACTAAACACTGCATATGTGAAAACACTTTAAGTACCCTAAAATATGGATTCATATATTTGAAAGGGTGTTTAAAATATAATAACCGGAGCTGCAGTGTATCTGTGCCCTGTAAAATGAAGACGGTGGTGTTGTCATGGTGTGCAAGTTTGAGGAGCTGGAAAAGTCTTGCGAGTGGGTGGTTTTTGCTTTAATGCTGCGTTGGGAAGCAGTCAGATCTGCAGCTTTTTGGACAAAAGGGACTACATTTACAATAGCATTCATTATAACTATATTGAAAGTCTCCATCAAAACTCCAGCAGATGTAAATCAGGTACTTTGTAGGCTTGTGAGATCATCTGTAATGTGCCATCATCCTTCCATGCCCACTAATAGCGCCGATTGACTACAGTATCGCCTGTGGTTTCGAAAAGGGGCGTGGCCCTTACCAGAAGATGGTAATAATCCGACTGCAGCTGCTAGTAGCATTTAGTCTTTTTTTTTTTTTTTTTTAATTGATTATCCATTAACAAGGTTGAACGACGCTGCATACGAGGCATGTCAACCACCTCTGACACTTTCATTTTATGCTAGACACTGCTTTTTTTTTTGTTTGTGAAGTCCGTTAATCCAATGAGATTTGAGCTCATAAGCTCTGCCGTTAGAACTTTCTACAACCTTTCAGTTACGGGCCCATGCCAGCGCACACGCTGCTGCAGCCTGAAACATTTAGTAATTAGTCGATTTGTCTGTAAAACGCACACACGCGTGCCACAGACTGGAGGAAAGTTCTGCACTCCAGACATTTCTTCTCTTTCTCCTAGTGATTAACTGAATATCTGTTCCTTCATTTTTAGGTTTTTCTAATATTAATTTTAGTCGGAAGGCACATTCTAGTTAGGACCTACTCATCGAAATATCATCTGTAAGCAGAGTGTCTGATCAGAGGTTCATCCGAAACTTGTTTTTCTGTAGTCTGTGAACAAATGATACATTCCCACTTTCTAAACTACTTGCTTTGAATTTACAGCATGCGCAGCAGTACTGCTGCAAGCCAGTTTGATGAACATTGTAGACCTCAAGTGAAGTGAAGTGACTTTGTGGCCAAGTGTGGTGACCCA
>CM074967.1:15381643-15393101 GCA_037577455.1 Pangasius macronema | reverse complement strand
CCTACAATCCCTGCCGGACCCGAGACTCGAACCCACCACCTTCAGGTTCACCTTCAGGTTACAAGTCCGACTCTCAGTCCATTAGGCCACGACTGCCCCAGTGTGCAGTTCTTGGAACATTAAAGTGTGCAGTTCTTGGAACATTAAAGTGTGCAGTTCTTGGAACATTAAAGTGAAAAAATGTACCAGGCACTTTAGCGAAGCTAGACTATAGGCTGCATGGCTCTGTATTTTTCAATAGCGCTGATGACTAGCCCACTTTGACAGACATTCACTTTCCTCAGACCAGCTTCCGTGATGAGTAGACCTCACTGGCCCCTGTGGTGTCTGTGATTATATTCTGATTCTGTGACAGCCTTGTTCATGAGGATCTGATGATTCAGGGTCACCAAGATAAAAAATATGAAACTATAAAAATATCTTTAGCAAATAGAATATACGAAATTCAGATTTAAAGCAGACATGGATGTGGACTGTGCCAGAAGGTGTTTTTGTTTGTTTGTTTGTTTTCTTTTTACATGTTAACCCTACCACTATTCCCAGGAAAGACTGAAAAACACTGAAAAAACTGGAAGATAAAACAAGTTCACGGGACGCACTATAAGAATCTTCTATAAAGCTGGATGCAATCTGATGCTTCATTATAATGTGTGTAGGATTTTCTTTTAATAACAATGGAGAATTATCATTTAAGAATGACAAAAAACATGCGCAATAAACAGACAAGTTAATATTTTTAAATTAAATGACTATTTAGGCCCCAGCTGAGATTAAGGTTAATGAACTTGATCTTTGTTCCTCAAGCAGGGTTACCGCGCTTCGCATGCTGCAGATGGATAATGCTATTCGTGCACCACCGTTAACCTGTTTACCACGAAAGAACTATGAGAAAAAGAAGAAAATGTTTACTTTTTCCTATGTAGGAACATTTTGAGCTAGTTTCAAGTCTTTTTGTGCATCTTGCTGAGTTGTATTTATGATGGGAATCAAACTTCTCCAACAGCTCCTCTTTAAAAACCTCTCACATCGCATGACATTTTTGTTTTATTCTGCGGGATCCTGATGCACATTATTTTGAAGATAAGTTTTTCTAAAAAAAAAAAAAAAATCCCAAAACAAACAAAACAAATAATCCATGTATAGTTCAGATCATATTTGTGTATATAGCCTGTATAGTGGTGGACTGTCCAGGGACATGTCCTGCAACGGTCCTGGTACTCCCAGGCTCAGGAGAGTAGTTTTGAATTTTAAAAGGTTCAATAAAATGCTAGATAAATAACTTTTTTAATAGGTAGATGTAGGTCATCTTGCCATGTTAACCACCCATTAACTGCAAAATTTGGGAATAGAATAGAACTTTGAATAATATAAAAGAATAATTTAGGATGCTTTGGAAATATATGACCTGACGTAGAATGGATAGAGTTCATACTCATCCCAGGGAAGAAATAAATTGCCCGCACGGTCCCCACAACGGTTTGTGGAAACAAGCCAAGCTCCTGATTTAGTTTTTTCCACCTGAGTGTTGGATTTTAGATGATGGCCTTCATCCAGATGATTTTATAACGCAATAATTAAACCTCCATAATCTGACAGAGAAAGAAAGCAACATATATTACAAGCATTCAAAATTGTGTTATTTCCAAGATTGTGGTATTTAAATCAGGATCTGAAAAAAATCCATCATAATCTGAGAGCAGGGATGTCCAGGAATTAGAAGGAGTGCCAGAGTGCCTGTGGCTAGCTGATAAGGGTTTTTGGGCCAAGGATACACAGAAGAAGATGAAACACACCTCTCAACACCAGCATGTAATGAGGGCAGGTAATATTTATGATTGAGTCAAGCTTGCAATAGTGAGTGTAGGCCACAAACCAAAATCGGGTCTCTACCAGATATTGACACCACTCTTTGAGGACAAGTTGATGGAAAATTTATGCTGTGGCAAAGCACTGTTTGCGGAGATGTGATAAAGTTATTGATGAACCTCTGGGAGAAATCTCAGGAAGCATGGGAGCTCTTGGGCCAATCCAGTACCACTTGAAACCCCGTATGCATACCCTCTGGACCCAAGACATTCCATGGCTACATTTCCCCAGAGAATTGCAGCATGACCCATTGTTGTAAAAGTCCTCTAATGGCTGCTATCAGCTGTTGAAGACTTTGCTGCTTTTGTTCCAGGATCCACGGTTGACCCTTTCACACTATGTCATTTTAATCTTTTTTGTGATCGTTTGTAATCAGGTTAGTTGGTTGTTGTGGTAGATGTAGAGGTGTGCTCTACCCGATCGCTCACAGACGGCACACACACACACACACACACACACACACACACACATTACACAATATTTCACCAAAGCATATTCTATCCCCAAATCTCACTTTCTCATGAAAATAAACACAAGAGCTGTCTATCATGTGACTTTATGAATAACAATAATGAAAAACATAGAAAAACAAGAAACCAGAAAAAAAAGAAATAATAAACAATAGAAATCTGCTGTGCAAGAGAGCAGATAAATCGAATTCCTCTTGGACTATCATTAACCGTTGCTCATCACTGTACTTGCCAAGCCCCAAAACTAGAAGGCACCTGGGAAAACAGGGCGAGAATCATGTACTAGGTTAAAGCTCCAACAATGTCCTCCAATCTGACCACTTTTACAGACACTCTGCACCTCTTCCTCTTTCTCTGTATCTTTAAGGCACAGATATTACACCAACAAGATATTACACTCTCCAAGGTACTCTGGTGAATATGCACGAACGCGTCTGTGAGGGAAATTGATTTCAGTCCAGGTATGTCTGAATAGTTTTTTTTTTATTCAGATATCAGAGTGCTTTTTGTTCCAGATCATTGGAGTTTCTCAGGAAACACATAATGAACTAGGAAATGTTCTGAGAGACATCTCGTTACAGCACTTTCCTTTTGGCTTTTTTGTTGGGATTGATATAGCATACTTTATAAAGTGATCAGGTATGTCGAGAACATCTTTTGTGTTCCAGGTGTCAGGTTCTGTGGATGGGAAATTTATTTCTAGATGGTTCCACTGCTTCAAAAAATCCTTCAAAATCACTTGAAGGGGACATACTTACATTGGGAAATTTTCACATTTTCTGTCATGTGAAATGAAAGAAATGAGTAATAACTTTGATCATAAGCATCATCCACAAATCACTAACAAGCAAACACTTGACTGATTGATTTTTGGTCCTATTGTTCTATTGGCTAAATTTCTCATATTTTGATTAGTATTCAAACATTACAGCTATATAGTTTGACAGCTGATATTCATAACATTTACAAGCTGAATCGATTAGACTTATTATATGTTCACTTCACTATGGCACATATCCAGAAATGACCTCAGTGTGACATTCACTGCATTCATAAAGCACACTTAGAAAGCAAAGTGGCAATTAAAGCTTCGTTTTAGGCAGACTTTTTTCCACCTATTTGTTATTTATCTAATGTTCTGGAGGCAGAAAGATTCTCCAAAGGGGTCTTTGGGCTTATGGTATTTACCCTTACTAGGTTTGACCTTAAACTTTTTATGCTGAGTAGGATAGCCAGCTTTAAGGCTTGTAAGGAGGTTGACAAGTTTTCAGTAGTCCCTCATGAATCTCTAAAAGTACCTGGTGTATTGTAAGAGACACTGAAGTTTTGGGGTCTTGGACATGGACTTAATGCTCAGTTTTCACGCCATCTCTGGATATGGCCTGTACCAAATACTGGACAGAAGCCTGAAAAAACATGCGATTTTGGGTGACAGTTTGAGCCCACACTCCCTTATATGGTCCAGAGCATGCAGGGTCCAATGTTTCACCAGTTTGCTGAAGGCAAGGACCTCTCTGGGATACCATTAAACCCATAGAAGCTAGAAGGGCACACATGTTCATGGGCTTTTCATCATCACAATTTCACTTTAAAAAAAAATCTTGATTTTTAATTAATTCTGGAAACCATTGAGATCCTTCTAAAGCTGAAGAGGATTCTTCCAAATTTGAAAAACCATGGGTATTTGTTTAAAAGAGGTCCCACCCTGATTCCAGATCTTACAGTACAGTATGGTTGGAGTCAAGGTCATATTCAGAGAAGACCAGAGACCAGAGAACAACTAACAGAGGGTTTCTGATCTCCACCACTAATGCTGTGAGCACCTTTCTATACCCATAACTCAGTCAAGGTGAAGATTTGCAATAGCACTTTTCATGCAAAGGATCAAGAGCATTGGTGCCAATTATCAGTGGTGCACCACTGTTCAGAGGAAGATCTACAACAATTAAGGCCAGAGTCGAAATTTCAGATTCAGATTCAAAGCGTTCTTTGGAAAACTTTATACTCTTAACATATCCTAAATATGAGACAGCCTGTCCGTTTGCTCCTTCCACAGGGGTCTCAAAAAAGTTTTATAGTGCTCTCAAAACAGCCAGTTATGTAGGTCTATGTACTGTATGTAGCTTAGCATCTCTTTAGCTCACCCCAAGCATAAAAAGTACAGAACTTAGTATCTACTGTAAAGGAATATACCATCAATACAACTGTAGTATAGGCAATTGAATACAGACGTTTAAGTACATTACTACCAGAAGAANAATAACTTACAATAGCTAAATGTTTTGTGAAAGTATTCGTGATTTTGTGTTTTTGCACCTCCACAAACTCTGACTTTGCCTTTCTAGATTTAATGCTCAAACTCCCAGCCATCAGAATCACTCAGTCCAGTCTGACATTGTTGTTCTAAGATGGTTCTTTATCAACTTCAGCCAGGAGAAGCTTTTCTCACATGTAGCAGTGCTTAAGGGAATTGCTACTGCAATCTTACACAACCTAAAGAACTCCTGGAAAACATCTTTATATGGCTCAATGAACAGAGCAAGCTCTAATATGCTGGTGTATTTCCGAGTGCCATTTATTTTATATAGTAAGGTATCAAGGTCACTCATGAACCATAAATCCTAGTAAATGCAAATAGAGTATTCTTTTCCCAGAATGTTTCAGCACTTGGATTCCCCTCACAGGTTCACTATTCTGTTAGGAAAATCCATTCCTGAACTTGTTAGCATTATATCAAGGACCTGGTAAAATATGTTTGTGCTGAAACAGTCTTGGTGTTTTTAGATGCTTGAAATGTCCTACTTTGGACAGAACACAATGTGCCCCAGGGTTTCAGTGCTCTAAGATCCCCAATCCCATACTTATAGTCGTGGCCTAATGGTCTGAGAGTTGGACTTGTAACCCGAAGGTGAACCTGAAGGTGGTGGGTTTTAGTCTCGGTCGTTGGTCTTCCAACGCAAGTTGCCCATGAAACACAAGAGGCAAATGGAGGTACAGGCGTGAGACATGATACAGGCCTTTCCCTGACAATGACTACAACTCAAATTGTACAGTTTACCATGGAGCACCAGGTGATGATCATATCCGAGCTGCTAAAGAGCAGAGTGGATTCACTCCGGTCCTTTTACCTCAGATTTCCACTAAGGCAGATATGGCATGTTGCTGTTGTTTAATACGTTTTTACGTTATGTAACATTTAGGCTAACTATTATATTAGGCTTTATAACTAGGTCTAATAAGTTCGGTGCAAATTAGCCTAATCATGCTTATAATATTCCACCCATTCTGAGAGATTTTGGACTGAAGGTTAAACATTTTATTTATTTTCAATTTTTAATTTTAATTAATGTTAATTGTATAGATTTATTTTATAATTCATAAATATTGTAGCTTGTAGCTTACATTCTATAAATGTCACTTTATAACTTAAAATAGTCTAAAGAAGCAACTAGAGTATATTAGTCTATCCTATATATTATAATTCATAAATATGATATATTTAACAAAGAATTCCTTTAAAACCTTGAGTCAACATATCACTTTTTCTATTCAATAATCCATACAAGGTCAAATCATCACTCTTCTATGATTATAGATGTCGTTGAAATAATACAATTGTAAATACAGTTTAAAAACAGTTTAAATCAGCACCATTTTAATAAATAGAGCTTGATGCCAATGGCATCTACGAGGTCAACCATCACCAAGTCTACAGCTTCTTGTTACTAATATGTCTGCCTCAAATACCCTTGAAATTTATTTATGTCAGCATGGTCTGTGAAGTCTGGCTAGATAACTCCAGTTCAGTTCTTTGTCCCATGAGCTTCATGCTTGAGCTCAGACTGCAGGCAAAGTGAAAACCTCTCAGCCCACTTCAGCGACTATTCTGTTGCTTTTCATGGGATCTAGTCTGAAATACAGTACTGTGCAAAATAAACGCTGTAGAGCAAAGATGCCTTCAAAAATAATGAAATTAAATGTTTCTACATGAAAAAAACACTATAAAGAGCAGTAAACAGTAATAAATATAACAAAGTCAGTATTTGGTGTGCTTAAAAAAAAAAGAGAAGTCAACTCAAGTCAAGTCAACTTGTTTGTAGTAACTTAATGAATGTATGAAGTTGAATGAGTGTGTGTGTGTGTGTATGTGTGTGTGTGTGTGTGTGTGTGTGTATGTGAGTTTAGTTCCAGTTCAGTTGTGTGTTGAGAAGCCTGATGGCTTGAGGGAAATAACTATTGCACAGTCTGGTTGTGAGAGCCCGAATGCTTCGGAGCCTCTTCCCTGATGGCAGTAGTGTGAAGAGTGTGTGAGAGGGGTGTGTGGGGTTGTGAGGAGTGTGTGTGAGGGGTGTGTGCGGTCGTCCACAATACTGTTGGCCTTTCGGATGCAGTATGTGGTGTAAATGTCTGTGACAGAGGGGAGAGAGAATCCGATGATGTTCTCAGCTGTCCTCACTATCCGCTGTAGGGTCTTGTGTTCCGAGACGGTGCAATGAGAAGCAGTCTCAGGTGCAGTGTGTGCAGGTTTATAAGCTGTAAGTGTTTCTGAGCATCTTGCAGAAGCAGCCGCAGTTCTTCTGGAGACTTTGACTGTCGACTCGCTTCTTATTTCTGCAGCAAAACTCACAAAAGCTACAAAAAGTCATAACTAACATAACATCAGGATCCATCTTATGAAGTATGAATTCAATATCATTACAGTAGCTAATAATCAACTAATGAAATCCTAAATTATGCTTCCAAATAATGAATGAATTGGCTTGACTAATGTTTGCTCACCTGTTTGTTCATTGTGGTCAGTTTGGCCAGATCACTTCTAACACAATAAGGACTAAAAAAATGTCTTAAAAATGAGATAATTTCCTAGTAATACACACTGGAGTGTACTGCATCCTCCTCTCCTGAACAAACACTATTAAAGCTTACTAATTAAATCAAAGAAGAAGAAGAGCACCGTTATGTCACAAATACAATTAAAATCCTTAAATATACAGGAAGTTGGGTTCAGAGCGCAGGGTCAGCCGTGATGCGGCACCCCGGAGCAGAAAGGGTTAATGGCTTTGCTCAAGGGCCCAACAGTGACAGCTTGGCGGCTTGAACCTCAGACCTAATGATCAGTAACTCAGAACCGTAACCACTGAGCCACCACTGCCCTTAAAGAAGATAGCTGCTGTTTCAACCATCTATATCAGAATGCAGAAGTTTTCCTTTCTAATTAATCAATGTAATATTGTACACAGACACATTTATTTAGCTAGTCTTTTTAAAATACTGTCAAAGTAGACAGCAAACATTGCAGGTAAATATTCTCTAATCATTAAAAATGGTCACATAGCCAAACACGTTTCTCTTTGTTAGTGCGTAAGTCTACACACTGAGCAGGGAAACCTTAACAGGTTTGTGAAAGTTTGGCAAAGTCTGGTGTGTGCAAAAGTATGATACCGTTATATTTTATGAGGATGCAACAAAGGTCATTTTGTGTAGCAGCTGCAGATGTAGATAGCAGAATCACGCTACTAGCCGCATGAAGCCAGCTGCTGAATCTTTTAGAATTACATGTGCGCTGTTTAATTTTGAGCAAGAAATAATTAACATAAAATTACAGCAAGCAACTTGAAGGATGAAAGTTTACTGAAAAATGACTGATTCATTTAGGCATTTACTAACTTCTGCTGTTATTTTATTGGGGTCAGCCTCAAAAGTTTTTATGGAAGCAAGTGCAAGGATATAAGTATGTATGTGTAAGGATGTGCTTCTGGTGATTTAAGTTGTAGTGGATCTGTTTATCCCTTAAGAGTTAAATTGCACTTCTACTTCTTCTTTCATCTTTTCCCTTCAGGGGTCTCCACAGCGAATCATCACTCTCCACCTATCCCTATCTTCTGCATCCTCAACACTTGCNTAATCTGGCCTCCCTAACTTTGTCCCCCAAACGTCCAACATGAGCTGTCCCTCTGATGTACTCGTTCCTAATCCTGAGTTATATTGCACTGGTGAGAAAAAAAAGTTGGGGAAAGGAAGTAGTCGGCGTGCTTATGGGAACTCCTCGGGGGTGAATGCGCATAAGAGAACGGTGAAATGTTTTGCTCATCTACTAAAGGAAACCAAACACAGGGTGGATTATTTTCTGCGGCCTGTTGGATAACGACTCAGGAGCTTTGAACAGTAACGAACCGGTTTGGGTATTTTTCTGTTCTTCTCTTTTTGCCAACCATTCATCCCTCACTCCTTTTCTTCCACTCCTGGCTTTGTCTTTTGGCACTGCCCAATTACTCTGTTATTTTGCTCATTTCTTTGAGTTATGAGAATTAAGTAGAGTCTAACATAAGAATGAAAGTTTGCTTTGAGGAAGGAATTAAATGATATGTGTTGCAGAATTTCAGTTGAAATATTGTAAGCTTAAATATAATATTCTGTTTCAAGCTACATAATTGACTGATTTATTGGCTTTATTGTTTTCTAAAGGACTGTGGTTGAGATTTGATTTGAAGTGTAGTGGAGACCTCAGAAGCTTATTGCAGCAGAGATCTGCCTGGCGCCGAACATTTATTTTACTCTTCACATTGTAGACTGGGCACAGCTACTGCTACAGAAGGGGTGAATGACAGGGAGGAATGAATTATTTTGATATGGAAGGACCGAAGGACTTGAAACTGAGACTAACTGAGACGTATTTGTATTGAAGGCAGCCTATCATTAATTGAACTGGAGCTGAAGTAGCACATTTTTGAACTTGAACTGCTTTCCTACTGATCTTGAACAGCATCAAGAAAATATCACTGGTTGGTGGGATGATGTTCATTTTGTTTGTTGAATTTTGATTAAATGTTTATACTCAGGATTATTGTTGGATTATTTGTTGATGATTATTGTGCATATACAATGCTCTGTCAAACTACAAATGTGGTGCATTTAAACAGGTGATAAATGATTGATATTCTTTGTTGTATATGTGCTTCGCAGCAATTTCCTTTCCCCAGATTTGTTCATAATCCAATGCAATTTCAAAGGAGAGGATATGCAGACAATGTACAGCCATTCTCAGCACCACCAGTCTTTCCCCAATTGCACACAACAGTTCAAACTCACACAAGGTATTGGCAAAAAAAAGCCTTCCCAGTCTCTGCCTAGGGAGGCCAGTACTTCCTACTCTGGGAAAGGAGTTACAACAACAAGCTCTCAGTGCTCAGGATAATTGGTCAAGGTTGAATGAAATAATTGAGACTGAACTAAAATAACAAGTAAAACAAAACCATGTTAATTCCCAAAACCATTATAAAGCATGTATGGACAAAATTGAGAAACATATTTGTCATCTACATTCTGTTCTCTCCACAAAAAAGGAAAGTAATGGAATTGAGATGGAAATCATGAAAAAAGCCATAAAAATGCTATTTCTGAGGAATTAGAAACTAAGGAATTTCATTTATTGGCTGAGGTCCATTTCATGGTAGAACAACTTCAAATGGAGGTGCACAAAGACATGAAATTCATTCCACAGAGCTCAAAAGAGATGCAAAATAATGTCTCTGCATGTTTAGACAAGTATTGGAGAATCTTCATCGGTATGCTGATTGAAAACTTACATGATTAAACAAACAGAAACTCCCATTGAAGTAAGCAGTGCTCCAGCAAAGGAAATGAAATTGCTTCTCAAGTGTTTGAAATTCTCCATTTCCGTCTGCTGACATTCAAACAACTGCATCTGCACAAAATTTAACTGCCCCATGTCCAGCAGTCACAATAAAGAGTGATCACATCAAATTAATTTTCCCTATATATATGGACAGCCTAATGATGATCTAGAGCCTGTGGCTTATATTTAAAAATGTTAAGATTTTCTTGCTCTGCATTATTTATTTAATGCTGAAATACTTGCAATTTTCTGAACATTGTTACATGGAATATCTCGTGAAAGGTAGGAAGTAGCCCGATCACAGGTAAAGTCATGGAGTCAATTTTAATAATCCTTTTTGTCTGCATTCTTGGCTGAAGATTATGAGGATGAACTAGTGGAACGTGTTCGAACACGGAAGCAAGGTGAAAAAGAATCAGGGACACTTCTTTCTCCTACAGGTCTTGAATGAGATGGAAGCCTGCACTAACAGAAATTGATATAATAAAGATGATCCTTGAGAACATCAGACACTATATGACCACCAACTGCGTGGCTGTGTTTCAACTTTAGAGGAACTTGTATGCCTTGGTCATCAGTTAGAAAAGGACCATGATCAGCAGTTGGAATATGAACACAGGTATAGCGCAAGGCAGAAAATGCCAACAGTTTCCTCCTCAGCATGAACACCTGAAAACCAGCCTGTGTTATGCTGGAGGTATAAAGGGCGTCACATAAACACTACATCAAAAACACTACAAACAACCTTCACACTCTACAAAGTCTATTGGTCACCCCGGTAACAGTTCTGTGTCTACTGTCACACTCCAAGGAATCACGCAAACACAGTCCAGTTCCTCAGAGAGGCCCATGATGAATCCTGTCTCTATCCCACAAAAGCTGCTAGTTTCATCCATTGGCAAATGGAGAGGAAAAGCCATAACAGACACCGAAACCAGTTGCACTCTCATCCACAAATATCTCTGAGCAGAAATGGGTAAATCCAATGAAGACCTTAAACCTTGGACTACTGGTCCATCTTGCTAATGGAGAAGCTGAAACTCCTCTTGGATGGGCAGAATTGTAGATTAGCCTACATGGAAGTCTATTTAACCTTCCTCTTGCAATCTCCTGTTATCTCTCAGTAACTGAAGCTCACTTGTCAAGTGAAGAAAAGCAACAGTTAAGTCAGCTCCTCAAATCCAATCCAAAGATTTGTACCCACCAACCTAGAAAAACTGATGTATTAAAACACTACATATATACTACTCACCAGGTTCCAAATAAGCAGTGACCCTACTGCCTATCTTCAGGAAAACAATTTCATTGTCAAAGCACAGTTGGATAAGACGTTGAAAGCTGGTAGAGTTGAACCATCCCATTCACCTTAGGCTTCTCTCGTCATTCTTGTGCCAAAGAAAGATGAGGGACAGTGTCACAGTGCAACATTAGGAGACACACTGAAATATATGTATATGTTTGTGAGTCTGTTTATTTGTTTGTCTGC
>CM074967.1:15350328-15365434 GCA_037577455.1 Pangasius macronema | reverse complement strand
TTTGGGACAAAATTGCAGACACTGCTAATGTTGACCTGATTTTAGAAAAGTTGATGCTCATACTAATGAGGAGAGACTGGACATTAAAACAAGAGGACATTAAAACAACACTCCAGATTTTAATTAAAAATTCAGGAAGTAGAAACGGTCATTTTAGCTGTCTTGGTGCAGTAAAACCAATTAGCTTTCTTTATTATTAGTCTTAGATTCCAACTTCCTGTGAACGAGCGCACTATCGTTCATGTTACATATGTAACACACACACACACACACACACACACACACACACACACACACACATACATATACTGTACTCAAATCATATAAGCTTATCTGGTATAGTTGATCTGTATGAACAGTTTATAAAATGATCATAAGACTACCCTGTTTGACCACCTTAGCTACCCTACCAAGAAGCAGAGGCGGAGCCAGGGATTTTTCATAGGGGTGGCCAGGCAGGGGCCAGCAGTTACGCTGGGGTGGCACAGAAAATATCATTATGCAAACAAACATGGCATTACCATGTTTTAAAAAATGTATTTAGGTTAAATGTTTCTATAATTTCTGTTATATATAAAATCATCTTGATCCTAGCATTTACACTGCAATGTTTTTATGATAAAAACATAACTCATAGATAACTAATGACAATTAGTTCTAAGCATCTAAGTCAGTTAATGCAAAGCTAACTGCTTCCTAACTTCTGTTTACACAGGACATTGTTAAAACTGCGCTGAACTGATACTTTCACAATCTTTAAACGGATCAAATAATCATTTTTCTGATTTTATAACTCACCTGAATAGGATGTGTTGTGATCAAACACTGAACCGAGGCTGCGCTGTAACTTACTCCTCATTTGCGCCCTTACTCCCTTACTCCTATTTGAGAAGTTATTTTCGTCTTTTAAAAAAGCAATTACGAGTGGGGTGGCCAGTGGGGTGGCCCTGGCTCCGCCCCTGCCAAGAAGTACAGTGTGCACTATAACAAGGCAGTGGTGGCGCAATGGTTAAGGCTCTGGACTACTTATCAGATGTTTGGGGGTTGAAGATGCCACTGCTGGACCCTTGAGCAAGGCCCTTAACCCTCTCTGCTCCAGGGGCACTGTATCATGTCTGACCATAGCTTCCAAACAAGTTGGGATATGCAAAGAAACGAATTTCCCTCTGCTGTAATGTGTATGTGACAAATAAAGGCTTCTTCTTCTTCAAACAAAAAGCCTTAACATTTAGACTTATCTGGCCAGGCTGTGAGGAGACAGCTGTGTGGAGAGGGCATCGCTGGGTTTAGAGAGGTTTCCTAGTGTAGTGCAGATGGAAGTGATTTGTTGCTAGTCGGCCTTCAGCAGCAGGTTTCTGACAGAGTTTGCTGAAACCTGGTACATCCATATAATCAACGAAGTCCAGGCAGATGGACAGATGGAAGTATTAAAAGCAACCAGGGCAAACAATTCAAAAGGGCTAAGCAAAATCCAGACAACAGACACAAAAGAGGTAAGGCAATCTGCAAATAGACATTAACTAGAGAGAGGAAATGGGTAAACTATAAGCAAATCAGAGGTCATAGCAGAATGTCAAAATGTGCCATGATCAATAGGCGTAGTAACATCACAGGCTCAATGCTGGCGCGTGTGAGAGTCTGCGTTATTTTAAGGAGTGTGCTGAACAGAAATCTGGAGATGGGTGTTTGCTGTAGTTTCATATGACATGGCCAGTGACTGGGGATCATGGGAATTCTAGTCCTTTTGATGTGCTGTTGCAGATATGGGCATGCCACATATGAATATATAATCATGAGCTTATTCACAGAAAGCGCACCAACAGCTGCAGCTGACATCACTGTGTATACTGTTTTCTGGATCAAGATAAAATGAGTGCTGATTCGCCGTTAAAACAGTGAAAGCGTACTGTATTACAGAAAAGTAGGTTTTAGTGAATGATCCATTGCTGATGATAATGGACTGCTTTAAATGATGAGAAACACTTGTTGACATGCTTATGATGACCCTTGAGAAATGCTTATGATGCATTTCATTAGAGCCTGTGCATAGATACAATACGTAAGGAGAGTCATGACATGAATAATTCATGCATTTAACCATCCAGTTTTGCAGAGTCCACTAAATACCTCCTTTTTTACCATCTGATCACATTCCAAGAGCACAAGCCTGGCAGTGTTTTGAAAAATGTTAAAGGTTTAAAACCATACGAAGCATTAATGACTGTAACAAAAATGAACAACAGAACTAGTGCTTACTGAATAGCTGAAAATGACAGCAGACATTTAATTGTTCACAAAAGCCTTCAGTTTTTCAACCACCCATTAAAGCTCAAAATTAGTCAGCAGCTCAAAATTACCCTAATGCCCCACCCCCTCCCTGAACACATAATAACTGCTTGTTTTTGTATGATAATGGATGCACTTCTACCTGAAGACACAAGTGGAACCTTTTGAATTGTCATGGTACTTTAGCTGTGGAGAGCATGCTACTAATGTAATGGGAAAGTGTTTGAACTATACTTTGCCTTCTGATTGATTCTGTTATAATGTACAGTGCACAAATTCATGCATGTCTTGCATTATAATGTGCTGTTTTGGGGCAATAAAGTGTATTTGAAATGTACAATACACTTGGTGTTGGAGGAAATGGTCCAAGTTTTGGCGCTGCTTTCAAATTTTAATAGATATGTTGTTTAGTGTGCTCATGCATTTGAATCTGACAGACATTACTGATACTTCCTAGGTAATCATACAATGCACTCTACAGTGCGCAGCACACTAACTCTGTTGGACAGATTCTCATATCTCATATCTCACCCTTACACTCACATTTGCTATGGCCAAATCACACCTCACAACATGTGTCCACTCATGTGTGCACAAATCCAGCAATCAAGCAATTACGTATTGTCTTACAGATCAGTTCAGGGATCAGTGAGACAATTCAGTGCAGCACAAGTTTGCCTCACAACTATAACACACACACAGACACACACACACATACTGAATGTATCTCTACTTGGCTCGAAACATCCACAGCCTCATTCCGAAGCTTCAAAATTCCCACCAGACCCCACATTCAGGCAGGATGTGTACCACTCGAGAGTGTTTAGGTATTTCTTATGATAATCATTCAACATGGCTGATCGGAAATGTTTTGGCAATCTGTGATGTTCGTGTCCAGGTAAGTCACGCTCATAACTTCGATACATTCGAGCAGAAACAAAAACCACCTTCCATTTTATACGAATGGAATATCACCGTCATCATGATGATAACTAAATTTGAATCAATACAGAACTCTCTGATAGGTGATCGATTTATTCCCGACTCGCCAGCGGTGTTGATTTTGTATGCTGGGAGACATGAACATAGCTCGTGTCCACCATTACGTTATTATTAAATTCACCTGAAAATAATTTCACATGGCCAATTTCGTTGCCTGTCTATACTACTTGTGTTTTTAACAGAATCACATGCACTGTCAATTCATTTTATTTTCAGTTTGTATTGTGTTGCATGGTGTTCAGGGTTTGCATGGTGTACAGGGTCGTTTTCATAGGCATGTTGAATACAACAAGTCACTGTGTGAGTGTCTAGTCTGTGTTACATTCATCACATAGAAATTTAAAAGAAATATCTATATTTTTAGGATAAGTTATGGAGGTCATTTTATGCCAGGACCCTCTTAACATATGTTAATCTGAATTTGATTTGAAGTGTGAATTCAAGAGACAGTGACTTTCAAGCTTTCTGAAGGTAACTGAGTCCCACTTCCTTTCACAAGGTCCCAGTTACCTTCACAACATGTACAGTATTTATTACTGAGGTCAAAGACACATTCATTCAACAGATTTTTCTATTTCATGTTGGATTATTTCTTGGAAGTTATCCCCTATACATTCCCTCAAAAGTTAAAAAAAATATATTTAAAAATCTGAAAGTTATAGCCGGATTGATATGTAACAGTTCTGAAGGTAACCTGGGACTCCATGTCTGGTTCCTCTCAAACTTTCTTCTCATGTGGTCTCAGGGAGTGTTTCTTTGCCACTGTTGCCCCTGGCTCGCTCATCAGGGATAAATTCACATATTTACAATATATTTTTTGAATCCAATGATTTCTGTAAAGCTGCTTTGTGACAATGTCCATTGTTAAAAGCGCTATACAAATAAAACTGAATTGAATTGAAAAGAATGTTACGGAAAATTCAGAGAGAATATAAACAAAGACCCAGAAAGTTTAACATGAAAATGAAATATTTATTGATGCAATTTATCAAATGACTTCATGCTCAATCGATACAAACCCAGAAACTCCAAATGTTAAAAGATCTTGAGATTGGTTAAAATTGTTCATTATTTTCAAACTTCTATTAATCTTATTTATTAACTGTTTTCCTGTTTTTTAAGCTCAAATGTCTATTGATAAATTCATTGTTATTTTTGTGTCCTTGTCACACGCACGACACAGTAAATGTGTTGCCTCATAACCCACGTTGAGTGGAGATGTTATCTCTTGACCCATATGCCATTATGTCAGATGGTAATGCCAGCCTAAGGGTGGAAGTGTTCTTCAAAATTCCTTTTTCTGGAATTTTACCCTCATGTAACAGTTCGGCTGAAGTTTTCATGGAGTGACCCTAAAAAAGAAAGTAATAAAGGAAGCGCTATTGTAAAGCTCCCGTCTCCTGTCAAAGGAAAACCCTTGTAAGAGTGTTACAAGGTCAAATTGAAGGTTATTCTCTGCTTACTTTCAGAATGGAAACATAATAATAGAACGATTCTCGTGAATTTGATTGTCGTGATGGAAATATAATTAGAACAGATAGGCGACACAGGACCGTACTTCTGAACATAATGCAACATATGACTGAAAATAGAGCTTTGGGCAGACATTTCAGAAAAGTACTGATTTTCTGTCAGGGCTAGGCATAATTTTATCTAGAGTTTATAAAAAGAGCAACTGCCAGAATTCTGAATTGATGGGACTTTCTGCAATCCAGAGAACCAACCCAAAAATGATTACCATTCATAGTATGTAAAGACTGTGTCTCATTTAGGTGTATACAATTAATAAATAATGCTCATTAAGTGCACTGGTATGTCAGTAATTGTAATCGCTGAACATGGCCTTTCTTATTCCTTTCAAATCTGTAATGTTGTATAAAAACCATGTGACTCTCATGTGGCTAAACTCACAGAGGAACCATTTGTTAATATAATCATCATTTTATTGAAATCAACCAACATTAATATCATAAATATCAACTCTGTACATGTTACTCTTTAATACAAAGAAAAGCAAGACATAGAGGTAAGGCAATCATGACAATAACCTCAGAAGGGTTGTACACACCCAGTATAAAAGTGAAAACGGCACGAGCCCATTAGTTTATGCCTATATGAAGCGTTGGTAAAGATCGGCGAAATGAAATCTGGGATGGAAATTGCACTTGTTAATTATGAATGTAGTCTGTGTAAGAAGATCACAAGCAAGATCACAATCACAAGTGTCAAAACGCAATACGCTAGAAAGAAATCAGTACTATTTTATATGAATACAAAATTCTTAGGACATTAGGACATAGAGTGCATTACATAATTATCGGCTGCGGTTTTATCACAGAATCATTTCATCATTACAGAAGCATCAGACATTGCAACATGCTCAGAAATCCATTAAAAATAGATATTTGCACCTTTTCAATAGCACATTTATAACACATTTTAATACTTACCAGAAAACAGCCCACCAAAATAAATAATTTATTATATTGAAAAATATACTGTCTGTTTATGTGTTTTTTTCGTTTATCATTAATGAAGCCGTTTTGGTAACCATTGTCTATAGTAGTCAACGTTAAAGCATATGGGTTATGTCCAGTGGTACATTACTTTCACAACTCAGTAAGGCTTGTATAGCACCAGCAGTTAGTGCTATAACTCGTTTTTGTGATATATTACATCATGATAAACTTTATTTTGCTATGAAAAGTCGATCTTGATGAATTAAAGTATCATGAAAAGTATTGTGATGTTATATCTTTGCCCTTTTGGCCATTGCTACCATCCACTGATCCACTACCTATGCTCATGGCTGCTTCTGGCAAGGTAATGTTATGTTCATGGTGGCATCCTGTGACTCTGTAAGGGGGCGGTCAGCTATCTCACGCTCATTCTGTCTGCCGTTTTCTTCATTCATGTGTGACACTTCAGTGGAGGCAGCTTCAAAGCCAGGCACAGTGTTAGCCAGTTGCACTACATGCACCTTGTTGCGGCCCTTTTTGCTGAGAATGCAGCTGAACACCTTCTTAAAGCCCTTGCGGAAGTGCTTGGACACCAGCGCGTAGACAATGGGATTAAGGCAGGAGTTGGCATAGGCCATGCAGTGTGAGAGCAGCCTGAATGCATAAGTGGTCTGGTTGAAGGGGAAATCTCCATACAAATAGCACAGGATGACCACGTGGTAGGGCAGCCAGCAGATGCAAAACAGCACTGTGACGATTATGATCATCTTGGTGACTTTGCGCTTGGCTCGCTTAGACTCGGACATGCCGTCCAGTGGGTCAACAGCTGTCCAGAGATACTTGATAGTGCGTGTGTAAGACAGGCTGACAATGAGTACGGGGATGACATAGCCAAACACAAAGGTGCAGGTATCCAGCACTTTGCGGTTGTGTTCCTCCCAACCAGGAACACACACGTTGCTGTTTTCGAAATCTATCAGGTCATAATAGCTCAAGTAAGGGCCGGCAAAGACAAGAGACAGACCCCAAATGATCACCATGGCAACAACCGCATTACAGGGTGTTCGTAATTCTCTGGAGCGCAGTGGGTAACGAATGGCCAAATATCTGCAAAACAAGATGCAGACAACATCATCTTATTAATTAGTCTTCGTTCATTTCTTTAGCATAGTTTAGAACTCATATCAACTCTTATCTATGGCACAAAACTACAAGATTGTTTTCTTTCATTCATCTTTCTGCAAATTTGAGTTCCACCAAAGTTAAAGTGTAGCCATATGAGATTATAGTGGCAACAGCTTGTGGTAATATATGTGGTATAATCTTTATTTACTGAAGGAGTAATCGCCAGTGGGGATTCTCGGCCTCTACTGTGTCCAGCACTGTTTTCCTCACTGCATAGAGAACTGTCAAAATAACTGCCCTTCCTCCAAAGGTAAATGTTAGGAGCAGAGAGAGGTGAGCATGCATACACACCTATCAACAGAGACAGCAGCAAGGGTGAAGCTGCTGGCATACATGGTGAGGTTGATGAAGAAGTGCACCACTTTGCACATGAAGGAGCCGAATACCCAGCCCTCCAGTGAGTAGATGGTGGCCTGGAAAGGCACACAGAATATGATGAAGAAGAAGTCGGCCACGCTGAGGTTGAGGATGAACAGGTTGGTGGTGTTGTAGCTGAGCTGGCCACTGCGCAGGAGCACAGCGAGCACCAGGCTGTTGCCCACTGTCCCCAGCAGGAAGATGAGTGAGAACACTACGGACACGATCACGCTAGCTGCATTCAGCTGGTAGCTCTCCGAGGCATTCCAGTGGCCCATGGCTTTGCTCAGATCCTCATGGTCGGACATTGTGTGCCTTGGATATGAAAAAACTGCAAATGTCATCCATTATTAGGTAATTGGAAGTCTACATTGCCAAATGTATTACGCTATTTGGACATTTTCTTTCATTATTCAACACATCAACACATTTCAGCATCCTGTCTAAATCAGCACTACTGTATGTTTTGCCAATCAATGGTTGCAGAAAATTTGAGAACCCTTGATCTCTCGGAGAGGGGAGATGTGGGGAAATGGTGGGTCGGAAAGAAACAAAATGAAGGAGAAACAGAAATGAGACACAAACACATTATAGCTATATTGAAGCAATGTTGCAGTCTCCATACCTCAACAGTTACTAATACAGATGGAAGGTCTAACAGTAGGAGATGGGATATAGGATGTTCTGATTAAAATATGAAAGGGAGCCAACTACAAAGCATAAGATTTGACAGTATCAGTGCTTCAAGATGACTGAAGAAACATATTATGAGATAGGCTTTGATACAGATAAATGGCCATGTGCTGTTAAAACTATTATGATATGGATAATGTAGAAAATGTGGTTATGTGAGTCATAAAAGCGCAAAGTTCAACGACAAGAATAAGCTGAAAGAAAAAGCAATCATACTGTGTGCTGTTCAACTGTTGAACATTTTCTTCACCCTCAGCTCAAGCTGTGAATCGATCAAACTGTGAAAAAAAGACAGCCCCTTCACCTTGCAGCTGCTGTAAGCAATTGTAGGTTTTAGTTTTTTATTTTATTAGGTTTTATCTATTAAGCAGAATACAAGAGCTGCTTTTTCATATTCTCAGGTAATTTCTCACCTATATGCGGTATCATGTAACAAAGCAGGACTTCAAAAGCATAAAAATAATTAATTCTTCATAGACATGGAAAGTGGTTAGCAGCTTAGCAGTCATTTGGGGCTGAAAAAAGGCTTAAAGCACAGAGAGATAGGACTGAGCATTTCCAGTTAGGAAACAATAGTCACAAACCTAATCTAAAATACCAAAGAGCCATGCTGTGGTGAGATTTTAAAAGGCATGGGGGAGAAACACTTTTAAGGATTTTCAAAATGAATGAGCTTAATAAAAGAAGGATATTGCACTTCCATGTGCGCAATTTAAAGAAGCCCATAGAGGCACCTCAGTGCGATACAGTAGTCACCACAATTATACGGTATTTATTAAAAAAGCGAGGTGATGTGATGCCAGACTTGATCCGTAATTCACACGGAAAAGAAACATTCAAAACAACTAGGTTTGTGCCTGCTCCTGATGCTCATTCTTGGTTTATAGTTTGTAATGGTTTCTTCCTCAGTGCTGTTCTCTACAGAGTGACTGCATAAAAACATGCCCAAATGCTGGTGCAGTAATACAAGACAGTGGATAAACAAGGCGAGGATATCGTACCGCTTATATTTTTATTCATATTTTATAAGCAATATTCACTGATTAGAATCTAGCTCATAAATACAGTTTAAGTTATCTGCAATATATCAGTAAAATCCTTTGTTTGTGAGACGAGGACATGAAAGAATGTCTTGTCAAGTCAGCCGTCCTAAGCATGTGAACGCAACTGCTGAGAAATCTGTGGATTTGGGGAGTGGATTAGATATGGGGGAAGGGTGTGTGGGAAAGAGAGAAGAGGAGGATGAAATGGGGAAAAGCGAAGGAAAAAGAAGGGAAAGCAGCGAGTAAAAAAGGCAAAAAAATTAATAAATAAATAAAAACAAACCCTGTGCTTCAAAGTCAAGCAATTGATGTGTTTCTGTGTTCAACAAGGCAATTACCATGTGTAATCTGTAATTCCCACATACACTCTTGAACCTTATTCATAGCAATTCATGTACTAAAGGAGATATAAATATTTAACACAAGATGTCAGATTCAGTCAGATTGAATGCTGATTTAATTCCACAATAGTGCCATTAAAAGGTTTTCCCTTAAACAATGGTGAAGGAGGGTTTCCCCTGCAATATCATCATTAGTATTTTGTAAAATAATGATTAGCATTCCATTAGCGTTTAGCCACGTGGCATGTGATTAAGTGCTTTGACATCTCTAGGAGATGAAGGTGCCTCTTGAGTCCATGATGAAATGAACAGCTAATGTATTATTTTTAGTCTTACCATCCTCCCTAGCTTCCTCACTCGGACCCCTCTCACTACTTTCTCTCTTCATCTCTTAGTTTAACAACTCAAAGCTGCTCCTGTGCCTGTGATAAGAAGTTAACACTTATGGCAAGTATTGTAATTCCTCCTCACAGCTCAGTGCTGGCTATAACAGAGCACAACGTGATCTGGTTTCTCTAGGGAAGAGGGATAACTGATCCCCCTCATAAACCACAAATCCTGTTGACAGCGGAGCGTCATCTGTTGAATTTATCACACCAAAAATGTGATGCTTCTGTATGAATAAGACAGAAATTATTCAGTCTTGCTCAGTGCCCTGGACTAAAGCAAATCTTTACACAAAATGAGCAAAAAGGAATATTGTATGTCTAATAATCAAATTTAATCCAATACTCTACACACATGCATACATTACAATATCAATTCACTGACAAGCCATGCTATGCTGAGAGGAATAAGAGATTCCTACCCAGCATTACAACAGAAAATGAGAAACACCACAGAAAAAAATATTGAGTAAATTTGTTTCAGGATCCTTTACTTACTCAGATAATGGATGCGCCACAACTAATTATTCATTGGTGTGGTTCATTGTCATGTCAATATCCTGTATTCCACTCTTGAAAGGCTGAAATTTCAGATTCTAGTTCAAACTTAAACAGTACCTCTTTCTCTCCTCAGTACTATTCTGGCACGGTGTGTTTCTCTGTCCATCTCTGCCTCACTCTGTGTCTACCTCTCTCCCTCTCTTGCTTTCATATAGAAGCTCCTCCTCCACATTCTGCTCAGCGTTCACACATCACTGCAGAAGGAAGGCAGTAACAGAATAAAGGTGCAGTGCTTCCACCCACTCATGTACACACACACACACAGAAAGAGAGAGAGAGAGAGAGAGAGAGGGAGAGAAGAGTAAATGACAGAAAATTGAAATATAACTCCTGAAGAATAGTTTCAGCCAGACCTCAGCCACTGCCTTTGAGCCAGCCACTTGACCAACCTCGAGATCTACCATAATGCTGTGTCTCCCATTTCTTATAGCTCTGCCTATATGATGTCTTTATCTATTGCACCTACAAGTATGGCTATTATTTCAATAAGGATCGCCTCAAATCTGATGCTGTGTTAGAGATACAACTCACATTTGCCACAGCTGCTTGGTCGACCAGTGTGTGTCTTTTATTCTGTGTCTATCTCACATTTGGACTGCATACAGTGCTTCATCAGGCTGTACCATTACTAAGGCTATTGGTGTTTCTAATGTAGGCACTGACCTTGACCTTAGTACTTCTGCATCTGCTATCGTAGCCAGTACCCTCCTTCTTTTAGCAGATCACAACTTCAGTGTTCTTGAAGGCATATGAGAAACAACCACTAAGAGTCTGAGGATCTGCTACTGTATGCAAAGCAGCTGTACTAATATCCTCTGAGTTCTCCACTTCATTGCACTCTTATATTGCCACTAACAGCTGTTGCATTTCAATTCAATTCATTCCAACAAAGGAAACTTGCATACTCTGTCCCATTTCACTGGGCTGAGCAGCAGAGCCTTTTGCATAATTTTCCTGCCGCAACAACGCAGCAAAGAGGCTTACTGCAACATTTTCTTTCTAGAAGGATCTCTGCTGCGACCATGCAAGGATAAACAAGTCAACAGTATTCACAGCTGAGGTTTTTTTTTTATTGCTATAGGCATTATGTTGCAGTTGGGGAAAGGCCCTGTAAGTGCTTCACACTGATCTATCTTCCAAATCCATCAGAGCCTGGCAGGACAGACAGCTCCCCATCCAGTTTTAAAAGACAAGCGTTTGGGAAGGTTTAAGAAAAGTTCAGAAATTATAAATACGTTACTATTAATTAACACGACACCCATATGCACAGTTTTGGGGAAATCTTCTTCTTCTTTGGGCTTTTCCCTTCAGGGGTCTCCACAGCGAATCATCACTCTCCACCTATCCCTATCTTCTNTCTCCCTCCTCTGAACATGTCCAAACCATCTTAATCTGGCCTCCCTAACTTTGTCCCCCAAACGTCCAACATGAAGTTTTGGGGAAATACCAAACTATAAATACATAAAACAGTGTGCAAGTTTCCAGGATTTGAGATGTCTTATACCAGGTTTATGATTATTTATATTTTATATTATTTTATATTATATTTTATTTCTCCTAGAGGAGTCATGTCTTTGATTGTTCAGATTGTTTATCAGTCTTTTAGTAAAGTAGTATGTAATTGTTTGCAAAACTGAACAAAACATTTCCACCTGATTTGCAAAAGTTTCAGAAACGCTGATTTTCTTCTTATTCATGTACATATCTTGATGAAAGCCAATCACCCATAAATTACATTAGTTAGTCTTCTTGTGCATAAATTAACACACACTAAAGGGCATGAGAGAAAGAACAACGTTTTTTTCCCCAAACATACAGGATGAATGATTTATAAATAAATCTGTTCATATCCAGCTGGAAAAATGAGGTCTATTATTTCACTGCTGCAGATGATTGTAAAAATAGGTTATATCCGTTATATTTCGGGTTTTAATGAGTGGGTAGAGGACCAAAACGTTATATTCAAGATGTAAAATCTGTATCTCCTTTACACATTAAAAGTCTTTGCGAATGATGTTGAAAATAAACAACTAAAGAAATAAAAGTCTTAAACAGAGCTATCAGTAGGATTCCACAACACATCATTAAGTGGTATGAGCACACGCCTACTCATTTGCTAGAAGGGCATTTTGTGTTGTCAAGCTAAAATCTCCTTAATCTCTTTCTGACATTGTATTTCAGTCTCTTCCTCCTCAGCAGCTCAACAGCCGTCACCTAGAGAGCACCTCGGAGAGTTCTATGATTTTAGTTTCAAAATTGTGGTAATTAGCTTAAAGTGTTTTGCCAATTTCATTCTAATCTTCAATCCTTACAACCAAATGGGGCAATATACCAACGCCATCTGTACCCAAAATGCAAGAAAAAAAAAAATTGCTGTCATGACAACAAGTTTAGTACAATGTAGTCAAGCTAGTGTTTCTGCATATGTCTGTATATGCTACAACTTATAGAATATCTATCTATCTATCTATCTATCTATCTATCTATCTATCTATCTATCTATCTATCTATCTATCTATCTATCTATCATTCTCATAATTGAGGTAATCCTTGTGGTCACTGATAAGGTACATAATAAATATCATGCCTAAATGTACACTCATTTGATCTATGTTGTGGCCTTGACAAAGACACAAATAAAGACACATATTAAGGCTTAACTCTCAAACTTGACTGCTTGTTGCTATGACTACATACACGGGAGGGTTAACTGCGCAAAAAGTTTTGGAGCTACTGATTTGCACACTGCTGATAAACATATGACTAGTGATGCATTACTGAAGTACTGGTTTACAGATTTACTTCAGGTTGTGATAAAGCAGGTGGTGGAGGACTGGACTCTCCTGAAGTGGGGAAAATGTAAACCAGAACACTAATGGACCCCGATCACATTAAAGGAGAACTATCAAATTCTGCTTCTCACATAGTGGGCGGTGGAGTCCTAGCACACATGTGAAACTTGAGGAGAGTAGAGTACCAACAAGACAGGGATTTGGTTCTGTTAGTGCTGCTAACCTTCTGTCAGTTAATCTACACGTACATCATAAAAGCTGGTGGTTCTGTGACCTTCGATCAACATTAATAGAGTCTGACTTATGACATCTCTACATCTTTAACCTCATAACCATACAATTTGGAAACACCAACATGTCCTCTTGCCAACCCCACTCCCCCCTACTACACTGTTTATGCCATTCTACTATCCATGGAGTAGTAGAAAAAGAAAAAAAATCAATCAAACAATCAAAACAAAACAAATAAAACCCATAAAAAACTGAGTTTAATGGCTTGACTTTAATGAGACTTGAGTTTAAAGGCTGTACTTGTAAATAGTGTAGAGTTGTACTAGTACTGGTACTGTTTTTACCGCATGTAACATGTTGGCCAACTAGTTAGAGGCTAGTAAACTACCTTGCAGGAGTCACAGGTAGACACTGTGAGATTTTTAGTATCTGAGTCTTGATTGACATTGTCATAGTCCCAGTAATTGACATGACGGTAGCCAAAAACGTACAATAAGAATCAATTTCATCACAAATTCAACATTAGTTAATGTAATTTAAAATGCTCCTGTTACTACATCATCCTCTAATAATTTACATAACAGATGAATACAGAGTAAAAACACTCAATCTATTTTGTGAGATTAAAAACTGAGTTCATATGCAACACTCCCTGAATCAGTTTTATTTTAATTATATTTACAGAAGTACTGTGAAGGTGGCTGTTTTAATGGAAGGTTGATTTAGCATGAAATCAACAACATACCCAAATAATATATCAAGAGGAGCTAACACGTTTAAATTCATGGTTGTCAGTGGTGTGTGTGTGTGTGTGTGTGTGTGTGTGTGTGTGTGTGTGTGTGTGTGTGTGTGTGTGTGTGTGTGGAGGGGGAGGGGTGGTGGTGTTGTAGGACTACTAATAGGAAAATAGCCCATGAAAGTGGTTTCCACACTATGGGTCGCTTGAATGTTTGCATGTAAAGTCAGATTTTTTTTCAGAGAAGCTGCTCATGTCGTGTCGATATTCACAATGACGGTGCAAAGTTTTAAAGCGAAACAGAGCTCATCAGTGTGTTTAACATCTCTTAGCATGAAATCACATTTTTTTATTTCAAGAAATGAATTGAAAGCATTTTGCAGTTTGACTTGGAAACCTCACACACAAAGATGTTCTGGCTCTGACGTGCCAACTACCTTGAATGTCACTTTTTAATCCTCCAGATGTGCATAAGATATGCAGGCGAGTGTGTGAGTAATGCCAATAACAGCATGCCATGTTGTGTTTCATTTCTTATTTATCATTTGAAGCTGTACTTTTTGAAAACCTATGTCAAGAATTACAGTTTCACTTGACTCATTATATAGTGCAAGGAAAATTCCTTTGGTTTTTAGTCACTTACATTACACATTGCATTACACTTACATATGAGACCTCCAGTGTCGACATTGCTGACATAGAGAGGACACACACACACACACACACACACACACACACACACACTTGGATCACCCAATCCCTCCCTACTACTGTCTCATCAGCTGTGGTACACAAAGCACTGAGGAAGATCAACCCCTGGAAGGCAGCAGGGCCAGACAACCTTCCTGGGTGGGCCCTCAGACCTTGTGCTACAGAAGTGGCTGATGTTCTCACTACCATCTTTAACCTCTCCCTCAGTCAAAGCACCATCCCAACCTGCTTCAAAGCCACAACCATTATCCCCCTTCCCAAGAAGAGCCACCCAACCTTTCTGAACCACTACAGGCCAGTAGCACTCACTCCAATCATTATGA
>CM074967.1:15323215-15336341 GCA_037577455.1 Pangasius macronema | reverse complement strand
TCCTAAATACTCTTCAATTAAAGCTGAAAGTTTGCATTTTGAAATCATATTCCTTATTTAATTTCAACTGCTATATACATTGTGGTAGACAGCTAAAAATAACAATAATGTTGTCAATGTCCAGATATTTATTGACTTGACTTAATGTGTAAAACTATTTACACCAAACTTTGATTAGCCAAGTATTATAAAGTAAAGTTTACCTTTCTGATGTGCTTTACTCACAAAGATTATGTACAATCTGAGGCATATTTAATATAGGAATAATGTGAGTGTTGCATGTAATGCAGATCAGGAACCGTGAATGTATGTGTTTATAACAGGCACACTTCAGATCCTGACTTTATTTTTGACAGTTATTGAACCTATGGCATTTCTTGAAGACAAGTAGGGCTAGATTGTTTAAAATAAATTTAAGATAAAGTTAAAATAATGTATGCTGCTGCCTCAGAGAAATGTTCAACAACTCTGTAAGCACTGGATACCTGCCTGATGAGGACTTTTACGGACTCCACTCAGGCTTATTTCTTTGTGTGATAAAACTCTGAGGCTATAAACAACAGGGTCAGTAAGTAAAGACCATTATGTATCCTGTTACCCTTCTGACCAGCAGATCAGCTACCCATTTACTCACAGTCAACCAACTGTGTGATAAAAACTCCTACTATTATATAAGCAGGTCTTATACAGTACTTCAAATGTCTTAGGCACCCAAATTTTGTTCTAGATGTTTATTTTATGACTTCAGCATAAATTACTCAACATAAATGCTCTTTATAGTAGATTTTTCTAAGTAAAAAAAGTAAAATTTTCATTACCTTTAAAGACATTTACAGCATTTCTTTGCATTTGCCTAAGATTTTTGCACAGTACTGTATGTCTGCCAACAAGAATATAATCAACCCTCTCTCTCTCTCTCTCTCTCTCTCTCTCTCTCTCTCTCTCTCTCTCTCTCTCAAGTCTATCACAGTATATAAGAGAGAGAGCCCAGCAACACAAATGGGAATAAGACAATGAAGTTTGTTTTTTAAGTAAGTAATTTAGCTTTCTTTCTAATCCAGACTGTGGATATGTATCTGCAATCATCATTCATGATTGTCAAGTAATTATAGGTAGTGAAATCCTCCTAGAATTGGTCTTCATTTGAGTTAATTCTGCTTGATGACATACAAATGAACGTCATAGATAAATGTATAAACACTAACCATACTCCTACCTCTAACTGTAACCATTCATTACTTTTCATGCAAACTGAGTTGTGCAGATTGTCAAGAAAAAGACATTTTTGCATGATGGATCATTTTATTTGACAGCATGTCAATCACTGTGGCTCATCATCACCCAGAGGAAAATGATTGCAAATACAGAACAACAATCTGGACTGATTTGTGGATACAGTGTGATTGATAGCACAGAAAGTATAGTAATTCATTAACTGCTTTATCCTGGTAAGAGTCATGCTGAATCCGGAGCCTATGCTGGGAACACTGGGACTGAGGCAGGAATACACCCTGAATGGGACACCAGTCCATCACAGTACACTGTGCACACTACTGGCAATGTAGAGTAACTGATCCATCTGCTGGCATGTTTTTGGGAGGTGGGAGGAAAATGGAAAACCCAGAGGAAACAAACAAGAACATGGGGATATACATGCAAAACTCCTGAATTCCCGAGTACCAACCCAAGCTCAGGATCAAACCTGGGATCCTGGAGCTGCGAGGCAGGAACGTTACTGGTTACCGCTGTGCCATTGAGCAAATTCAGACACACATGATTGTTTTATTATTATTAATTTTGTAGTGGCTTACTGCCATTAATAAATTTCCTTTTTAAAGAAAAGCTGNNTCGTTGGTCTAGGGGTATGATTCTCGCTTAGGGTGCGAGAGGTCCCGGGTTCAAATCCCGGACGAGCCCAGGTTTTATTTGGGGTGGTCCAATGGATAATGTGTCTGACTACAGCTCAGAACATTCTAGGTTCAGCTCCTGGCTGGCTTGACTCTCCTTTATCCCAATGTTATGGATGATGGCACTGTTTGACCGACACATAGATCAAACTACAGTCCGCCCTCTCCAGACCCTGGCTGCTTCTGGTCCATTTATGTACCTGCTTTGGGGTGGTCCCATATGGTCTAGTGGTGAGGACTCCTGGTTTGGGCAGTGGTGGCTCGATGGCTAAGGCTCTGGGTTATGGCTCAGAAGGTTGGGGTTCAAGCCGTAGCACCCCAAGCTGCCACTGTTGGGTCCCTGTGCAAGGCCCTTGACCTGGTGCTTTGACCCCAGCTTCCTAACAAGCTGGATATGTGAAGAATCAAAATTCAATGTACTGTATATGTGACAAAAAAGGCTTCTTCTTCATAGAGTATTCACACAGACTAAGCTGTGTGCCACTTTGGGTTATATATTGGTTTTATATCTTTTGTTTTTGACTGATATGGCAGTGAGTCTACAACAGTGCAATACTGCTTCAAGGTAAATGGCTGTCACTCTTGCTTCAATTAAACTCCCTTACACTGGGGCAGAGATTAACTGACTTAATTATGCACCCTGTCTGTGACTCGGGGCTGCTTGATACTGATTAAAGATGAGAACGGAGACCAATATGCCCGGCTACGTTGTATTTAGCCTGTCACACTGTTCTGACAACAAACCAGTAGCTCAGCGAGAGACCTAATTACATAATTTCCAAGCAATCCCTGCTGATCTGCTCTATAATGCCCGTGTACTCCTGTACAACAACAAAACAAAGTGATTTCATAGTAGAACTATTGAGGAATCACTGTCCAAATCATTCAGACACTGCTGCCATGCTTATAGTGTCATCTGTCATCACTGACATTGCTCAAAAATCAGCTTGTATACTACTCTAAAGTCTAAAAACACACACACATATATAAAATACAATATTTTCACACATCCATTAGACACTGAAAAAGGACATTAAGTGTAAATTAAAAGCCTATTTTAGAAATAACATATAATAGAATATCATATAAGAATAAAATAAGTAGAACATCAGGGACGCCTCTGCCACCAACAAGTCTAGTCCTAATTGTTGCTTGTAATTTGTATGCCTCAAATACCCTTAAAATATATATCAGAGACAGGAGCAAAGTTACTGAAGACATTGCTGTGACCTTGATCAATTCCAACATCTAATCAGTTCATCTCCTGGTTACAGTGATAATTACAAATCTTACAAACATCCAGCCACTTGTTCTTGAGATATCACACAAATGAGAATCTCAGACGGATGGCCAGAAAATGGGCCTTGAGTTCCTGAACATTCAGGTGTAAGAAACATCTCTGTGACAAACAAACAAGAAGGAAGCTACTGAAGAAAAACTATTTCAGACATTTGACCTTGCTGTGACCTTCACCCTGTTTGGGCCAATTCCAACGTTAAGAAACTGTTTCTGAGAAATCTTGTCATTTCTCTTAGATTGAGTGACTGCATCAGAGACTACACAGCCTGATGAGTCTCTGGACATTTAAAATAAAATTATTCCTCATTAAGAAACAGTGATGATATAAGCAGGGTCAGAGAGGTTATTAGGTCTCTCATGCCAGTTGGAAAGTTTTAACATTCAACAGAAAGACTTTTCTACAAAATTGGAAATGATATCTGATTTACATTACTGTCTTAACCATTTTTGCAATACAAGCAATTATTTAATATCAATAATATCTTTAAATCTCCAATACATAGCTTGGAACGGTGATGGAGTTTGCTCTTGTAATGTCTTCACTTCTGAAGATAACTTCTGTTCCTACACATGTTCAATCAACAGAGTAAACACATTTTATCATGGCTCAATGACCTGATTTAAAAAACAAACAAACAGGAAAAAAAACAACAACAATAGCATACTGTAGACGTCAGAGCACCGCACAATACTAAAGTGTAAGCTGTAAAATATTCATATCACTGACATGAAATTGGACAAAACATTCTGCCCACACCCTGTTATTCCCTGGAGAGCCGTGGTCTCATCATCCGCATAACAATAGAGCAGCGTGTTGGAGTGAGCCTCTGTACACTGGCCCCTGCCACCTCCCTCATTAAAACGTGGGAAATGGAGGCTCTCGTCAAACAATTCAGTGAGGAAACTGCCTCGCTATTTAATGCGACCATGTGGGGAGCAGCCTAAAGGACACACATGTCGAAGGTCTTTCACATTATCTCATTCTAGAGACACTCAGATTGAGGTCACCTAGTGCTATGCGTGAGCTGTGCTACAGGTTATTTCGGGATGTTTTTATGTAAAAGGGGAAACAGACTGTATCTTATTCTTTTCCACCTATTGCAAACACAGGCAGTGGTCAAAATCAGACAACACTAGAGAAAGAATGAACAAGTAACAAGTAGCTGGGAACTAGAAAACAAGGAACGAGGAAAGACAAAACTAAGAACATTGAACATATTGAAAACAAGAGAAACAGTCCCCCCTTTTTGACACAGTTTAATGGGACAAAGTGTGGAAATCTGGAAAGAAAATATATCCTGTGTGACAAGGTTGATTTTAATTGATAGGTAGATACATAGAACATCATATAAAAGTGTTAGATTTGCAAATCTGCAAATGAAACATCTGTCAGAAAGATGAATCATCTTTACAGGCAATTGACTGGGACACCAATTATATGTTGGTGAATTGACACCAGCTTTATTTAATGTCACTGAAAGTGAGGGGAGGCATGAGGAAATACTAATCACATCTGCTGTGTGTACATACCTGCATATGCCTCATAGGCTCCGTGATGGACATTTCTTCAGACAGGGAAGCAGTGGTACTGATGCCAAACTGTCACTGCGAGGAAGAACCGCACATGTCTGAGCAGGCCTCAGTCCATATCTTGTCCAGATTTGAACATCAGTTTTACAAAACCCCACCTGTGACTCACAGCTTCCCTGCTGTCAAAAACACCAGCAACCAGATATCAGCATCCACAGATATCGAGTAGGATAATATTTAAAACTGCTGAAAGCAATATTAGCTGTTCTTGCTAACTTTCTCTAGACTTAGCCACCCAGTGAGTCCACCCACTCTCTTCTTAAGCCCCATCTAAACCTCCAAAGCCCCATGCTACTGAACACGTATACGCACAGTGCACTAGTTTCAAGGTTTATTGTCAATGTCAAAGACAACAAACTTCTACAAAGAAGAATATACGTACATACAAACATGCAACAAAAGACAAGTTCTCACATCCCATCCTCCCCACGTATCCTCTCATTTGCCCATATTGCACATATTGAATATATATTCATTATTACTCAGTGATCATTAGTGATCAAGAAAGTTGATTTGTCCATGCATATGACTATGACAACAGCAGATGGCCCTGCCGTCATGGGGACACAACTTGTGAAGCTGTCCCAGGCTGTGTGAGAGCACAGGAGGGTTTTATTAGTCCACTGATATGCAGAATAGGACTGTCTGAAACGTGCATATTTGATAAAACTATGATGGTTTAGGCCTAGGCATCATTTGCAACTCATCAGATAGGTCCCTATTATAAGTTAATACTTTTTAATATAATAATTTCCCTGTTTTGTAAATTGGTAAACTCTGCTGCATTTTCGCAGTAAGAGCTTCCACTCCTAGTTACAAACAGTTTCTCATATGTAGAGCGTCTCTATTATTTGTTATTACTTACTTCCGTTCATGCTAAGATGTCATATAAGAAAGGTGCTAAGCTAAGATGCATAGAAAAGATAAGAATGAACACAGACTGGATGTGTAAGCAATAGGTAAGTTCCACTATATGAGATATAGTATGCATCACAACTGTTTACATTTCATGGATTGTGTGTATGCATGCGTTTGCTTGAAACTAAGTGTTGTATTTTGTCTAGTTACTAATGCAGTTATGGATAGCAGCTAGACCAGGCTAAAGTGCAAATGCAGATAACATTGTCTAGTAAAATACACTCTATGCCCAAACGTTTGTGGACACCTGAACATCACACCCATATGTTCTTTTTAAACATCCCATTCCAGATTTAGTCCCCGTCTGCCATCATATTAACCTCCGCTCTTCTGATAAGGCTTTCCGCTAGATTCTGGAGCGTGGCTATGGGGATTTGTGCTCATTCAGCCACAAGAGCATTACTGAGAAGGTCTCGGGTGCAGTCAACTCACCCCAATGTGCTAATGTGCTAATACTATAGTCAAGGTGGCTCAGAATACACCTGGAAGTGCCTCAGTGTCAGGCTGTTCATGCCTGGATGCCACAAAATATTAGGGAGAGTGTAACTAATCGGAATGACTCTTCATTATATTGTTCCAGTGTTTGGATAAAACGGTATAAAACAGCTTTGGAGACTTCCTCTCCTGTCTGCCTTAGCATAAGATCTTTACTGTAGACTATAACAGCTTGAATTTGTGGCATGTAGTTGCACATTTTAAATATTTATTGAGATCAACAACTGGACTCAGACATTACTAGCCGCAGCATTCTCCTAATATGCAAGTATGTTACCGACGGCTTAATATTATACTGATTTGTCATTGACGTCAACAAAGCAAAACTGAAACAGCAGCCTTCTAGTTTGTGTATTAGGATAATTATGTATAATTATCTTGCTGAGGTCAGACATGATTGTGCAATGACCCAAATTATGAAGGTCTCCATTTTATTGAGAATAGGCTACTTAGCTGTGTGATATTAATGCAGTTATGTCATAGTATTATATAAATGCCTTGGTTTGAAGGTTGTGGTTGATGAGATAATCCAAAAAAATTAACTAACCTAAAAAGTGCATAACAAACCTAAATAATTCACTGGTTTTTTTTTTGTTTTTAATGTATTTTTGCAGTGTATTGGTAATTTTGTCGCTGATAATATTTCTGTATATATTTCCCTGGTGTCAATTCACTGGTGACTTTCTTACTTTCTTACTTTTTAAATGTGTAAACTCTAGTTTAGTTTCCTCAAGCCAAAAATGGTTCATAAATCAGTAAAATACTAAGACTAAGAGCAGTTAAAGAACTTATTTCACTGTATGTGCCTAATTAAATCACTGCTTACACATACATAAACCAAGAAAGAAAAACAATGCAAAATAATGATCTGCATGTCCACAAAATGAACGAGAGTTGTCAGCATACAATATGCAAATATGGGAATGGTGAATATCATTGAATAATATTATAAAAACTAATCCCCCTCCCCAACCCTCCTGGTCAATAGTCATAATCTAAGGATCTAATAACAATAGGAAAAGTGGCTAGGGGCCGCTTATCAGTAGTGTTGGTCAGCTTTTACGTATAATTAATGTCTTTATGCAAAATACTCACATACACACAATGAACCCAGTCCTCCCAGGACTCCAGTTCATTTTCTCATATTGCCTGTTCAGCAACTCAGGCTTTGTTTAACTGAAGTGAGACCTAAAAGCGCAACAACAGATTTAACAACATTCATGTACCTTCATGCTCATTCGCACGTGGGTTAATATTTTACTTTTAACAGTTGTTTCTTTCCTGTTTATGTGGTAAACAAACATGCTCTTGCTTTGAACTAGAGGAGTAATAATGTACCAGTATAGTCCTACACCATTATAAGGTGTGGAAATTAGAGAAAACTGCATTTCTCCATTAAGCATGTCAAATAACAGGCAGATACAGTGCAATACTGGGATAGGGTTAATCCTTTATACCATGTTTTTTTAAATGTTGTTCCACTTTTAATTTCGACATTAACACACTGGATTTTTAAACCGATATAAAATAAACAGTTGAGGCATTAACTCTCATAGCTGCAATACAAATAACTACATTAATTGATAATTTTTTTTATTTATAATAATTTTTAGGTAAAATTGGGTTTTACAAATGTAATTTATCACATTAATCTTTCCATTAATTTAACTCTAATGGTATTGGTGTGTACAGTGCGATATTTTTGTTAAACCCCTTGAATTAAAGCAGAAATCACATCTTGAGTGCTTCATTTAAACTCCACTGAAGTACTGGAATAGCAATACTTTAGTTTTTGCTATACACTGAAGACATTTGGGTTTGAGATCAAAGATGAATATAAGATGATAGATCTTTCATTTCCTCATATTTACGTCTGTGTTAAACAACTTAGAACATGGTACCTTTTGCTTGAACCCACCCATTTTTTAAGTGAGCAAAAATATTGGAACATGTGACTGATGGGTGTTTCTTGTTGCCCACGTATGCTGTGTTAGACTGATTGTTTAAACAATAAATAGCTCTGAATGTCTACCTTTGATCTGAGCCATGGGTTTCACCTGTTAAGACTGCATTTGCTGTTAAAAGGATCATGAAGACCCGAGAGCTGTCTATGGGAGAAAAGCAAGTCATTGTGAAGCTGACAAAAGAGGGCAAATAGATCAGAGCCATTACACAAGCATTAGGCATAGCCAATCCAGCAATTTGGAATATCCTGAAAAAGAAAGAAACCACTGGTGTACTAACAACCAGACATCAAACAGGTCAGCCAAGGAAACCAACAGCAACTGATAACAGAAACATTACATGGGAGAAGAAGAAAAACCCAAAAACATCAAAATCCACCATTCAAAGAAGGCTTCAGGTGTAGAAGTATAGAGACTATACCCCACGATGCAATCCACTCATAAGCAGTAAGAATCAGAAGGACAAATTGGAATTTGCAAAGATGCACAAAACATCTGGAACCAAGATTAACCTCTACCAAAGTGATGGAAAGACCAAAGTGTGGAGAAAGGATCTGCTCATGACATTCAGAAGTCTACAGAAACATCCTCTCTGCCAATTTACAGAGAAATGCATCCAATAAAATTGGGAGGAACTTCATCATGCAGAAAAACAATGAACCAAAACACACTGCCAACACAACAAAGGACTTCATCAGGGGGAAAAAGTGGAAGGTTTTAGACTGGACAAGTCAATCTCCAGACCTTAACCCAGATGAGCAGCATTTCACCTCCTGAAGAGGAGACTGACGGGAGAAACCCCCATAACAAACAACAACTGAATGATCCAAGCCTGGAAAAGCATCACGAAAGAAGAATGCAGCAGTTTGATGATGTCAGTGGGTCGATGCAGATATTGCAAGTAAGGGATATGCAACCAAATATTGTGTTATTTTACTTTAAGACTATCTGTTCCAATATTTTTGCTTATCAAAAGACTGGGTGGTCTGCCATGTTCTAACATCATTATGTAAATATCAGGAAATGAAAGCTGAAATTCTGATATCTCATATTCATCTTTTTTTAATCTCGAACCCAAATGTTTAGCAAAACCAAAAGAATTGGCCTTGTTGTTCCAATAATGTATTTACAACTAAGAAATGCCAGATGCATAACAAAAACAGCAACTGTTAAACCATTTACGGGAAGAGCGTTTATATTACACTTTTCACATGGATCAAGACTGTCATCTAGTGGTCCAACCAGTCCAGACATTTCAAAATAATTTTTGAAAAATCTTAGTCATGCAGTCATATTGACTGCCATTTCCAGTCTCCAGAACATGACATCCTCTGAATGTGTGCCAGGAAAACATTCCCCATGCCAATACATCACCAGGAGCAGCCTGAACTGTTGACACAAAACACTTTATGTCTATGAATTCATGCTGTCGATGCCAAATTCTGATCCTACCGTCTACAAATTGAGATTCATTAGACCAGGTGACATTTTTCCAATATTCAACCATTCAGGTTAGGCGAGCCTGCGTCTGCTGTAGCCTCAGATTCCTGTCCTTGGCTGATGATGTTACAACCTTTCTGAAGTCCACAACTTTGACTGTTCAGCAAACTCAGATTGCTGAATGGAAATAGGTCTCTCAATTAAAGAGTGCTGCATGCCATGCCTTGCCATGCCTTGCCATGCCTTGCCAGATGACTGTGGAGTGACTTTGTGGGTAAACACGTGAACCTACGGTGACCAAAAACAAATTAAACAATCTACTGACCTCACAGAGTTGAATGAAGGGGAGCCTGCTGAATGTGTTATGTTATACCCAGTACACACCCATCATAGCATTAGTATCTGACGGCAGCATTTCTATCGTCACATCAACTTTTTAATTGTTTTGGAAGACAGACTGGCCCAAAGGGTGATGGATGTTATCACCATGGCCTACAGGCAAGCTGGACACCTGGCCCCTGCTGTGATACGCCACTCTGTGAGGACCATCTCTTCATGGCTTTTAGAGGCATGGAGCTCCAGGAAGTCTATCACCCTGCAGCTTCCACACGTTTTTACGAGTTTAACATTGAACTAGCCGGTGGCATTGGTGTAGTGGGCATTTGGAGGAGTGAAATAGATCACTAGTTATGTAACTGTGGCTACAATTACTAGCCCCAAAAAGCAATAGAAGAAACAGATTTTTTTTAATCGCTAAGATATTTTGGAAGTTCAATAAACAAACTATATTAGAAATTGGCTTTGTGCAAGTAGTATTTCCAGTGAAGGAGTCTTAGGCCTAACATCAGGAACTTCGCCTCAAACGTGGAAGATTGTGCGTCTGTAGTGTGTGTTCCTGTAAACTCTCGTGTGCCAAAACACAATGACTACCAACTTTCTATAACGTCTTCACAATGATGATGATGTTTCTGTATAGTGCATTTTTCCAATCCAGCAAATCCAACTAACGGATAAACCATTATTCATGACAATTTTCATATTGGTCAGTCCCAGTTTTAGAATAGTTCATAAATAACATAAAAAAAATAGATATTTTATGACAAAAGTGGGAACCTTGAAATGTCCAGCCATGTGCAATGAAATAAAGTTAACATCCAACAAATGTTTAAAATAATTTATTTTCAGAAACATCTACAATGAATATTGATTAACAGTCACTATATAAAATATGTACATAAAGCTCTGAAAAATAATTGCGCCGGCAGACCCCAAGGTTTGTGCGCTGGGTTGCAGAATAGTCCATTCGGGTTACTGGTATACCAGTGTGTGTGTGTGTGTGTGTGTGTGTGTGTGTGTGTGTGTGTGTGTTTAAAATGAGGCAGATTGCATTGTGTCAGCATGATCTGAGTTTAAGACAGACGGCAGTTGGACTGCTTGGAATCCCTCCCCTGTTGGTTATGAAGATAAAAATTAGTAAGTTAGTCAGTGTTCACTGATGCTTACATCTATACCATCATCTATACCAACACACATGCTTTGGTAGGTTTATTTATTTATTTATTTAGCATGCTTAGAACTAGCTTGTCTTTATTCAAGATGTTTACTCAAATGCAACTAGATGTAGTGATATATCAAATTTATTATAATTATGCTATTAGACAAGACCCATATGCTGCAAACCGTCAGCCCAGATCATCATCGTGGGACATGTATTCTACTCCGGTTCATGGATTAACTCCAGGACGATCGTATCGTACGATGACTGACGATTCCCAACTTGATACCTGCTGTCTCTGCTGCTGTCGTTGGTACTCTTCCTCACTAGCAGCGAGGGCCTGAGCCAGGGCCAGATCCTCCTGCTCCTGAGGACTGATCACACACACACACACACTTTATAACAGGTGAATCTTCACATAAAGCATTGTAAGATTAAGTGTATCAACTTGGCTACCTGAGAGCAGGCGGTGTGTGTCGGGCCGTTTCCGCCAGTGACATCTCTAGTGCACGCTGGAGAGCCTGCTCCTCTGTCTAGATCCCAGGAAAAACAAATGTGCTTCATTATTTATGGCCGTTGCCAATTCACTAGCATTTCAGAAGTAGTAGACATTAAATATTTAAGTCAGAATGAATGAATATACTACCAGTCCAGCCTGATAGGATGCTGATGAAGGTATTACATTCTGTGCCACAGGGGGAACCACAGAAGGGGCTGGAGTCCTTTGTGCACTGCAGAGAGAACAATATTATTCCAAACTGAAGATAATACAATCAAAGTTTAACAAGGTATTTAATCAATATGTCTGACAAATCCTACAATTATTCACAGCACTTTAACTCACCTACTATTCTGAGCACGAGCTGTTCGGCCTACTCCAGTCAAGCTCCCTATAATGGATGAGCCTGCAGCACTACTGCTGGAGGCACCCTGAGCTCTCATTAAAGCAGCATGTCTGTAAATAAATAAAACAGATGGATGAATGGATAGATACACTATATGGCGAAAGGTATGTGGACAATCACACCCATATGCGGTTCTTCCCAAAAGTGTTATCAGAAACTAATCATGTTACAGGAACACACGTAATTTCAAAGGGCAGTAACCTTGATTCCCCGGGTTTTGGGACAAGGTTGTACGATCGACAATGCCCCTGTGCACAAAGAGAGCTCCATGAAGACATGGTTTGCCAAAGCTGTTGTGGAAGATCTCAAGTGGCCTTCACAGAGTCCTGATCTCAACCCCACTGAACACCTTTGGGATGAACTGGAATGCCGACTACGCCCCCGTCCTCCTCACCCAGCCTAATCCCCACAGCCATGTTTCAAAAATCTAGTGGAAAGTATTCTCAGAAGAGAAAAGCAAACCAACTCCATATTAATGCCCATGATTTTGGAACAGGATGTTCAACAAACATGTATGGGTGTGATGGTCTAAAGACTCCTGAGGACCTGAGAGATAAAAACAGCATTACTCAACATGTCCTTCCAATAGGATTCAAGACAATGCTTACCCTGATTTGGAGACTGGCTTGCCATCAGTCTTACAATCATGGTCCAGTGGATGTCTGTGCTTAAGACAGTAGTTCAAGTGGCATTGGTCACATGTTACACGAATCATCTCCTTCTGCTTGCAGCCTCCTTTAGAGCACTTATTTGTAAAAATCTTGACCAAAACAGGAAACAAGGTTCAGTTAAGAGCTCAAGTCTGAGATATGAGCATGTACTTTTTTTTTTTTTAGGTTTATATGTTAATACTTTTCTTTTCTTCTGCGCAGGATCTGACTTGCAGTCACGGTCTATGTGCTCTCCAACTTTAACATCTGGCATTTCCCCTCTTTTAATGGGAATGGGGGTATTGCACAGTGGACACACCGGGACCTGGACATCCTGAACAAGAAAACCAGTAAAAATTCATTATAAGGTCCTCATTAAATTGCTAGATAAGCAATGGAACGGTATTTGTCATACTTATAATCAGTAATAGGCATAAGTATTTAACTAATTAACATGCTTGTG
>CM074967.1:15275094-15311381 GCA_037577455.1 Pangasius macronema | reverse complement strand
ATGTTGCCATTATGTATTCGCACCCCATAACCCCCAATGCCCCCCAAGGCGGGGGAAAAACCTTTTTTTTTATATTTTTTAATATTAAATTTGCTTTTTTTTTTTTTTTTTTTTTTTTTTTTTTTAATTAATGGCTCGTGTAATTAATAGGTTCATTTATGTTTCGTGCAGAAACCGAGGCTCACCCCCACCTCTTCCAGACATTTAAACAACGAGCTCGTGTTCATGTGTCTGCGCCTCTGTATATTGGACCAGTTGTAGTTTTGAATTGCATCTGACAGCTCTGTGATAAATGTCTGCTCTTGACCGCATGCTCGAGCGAAGTATCAGCAGCCAACACTGAATCCAGTCACATTTGTCAACAGTGCATTGAAGTGGGCTGCTCTTATCTTTATAGACCACTGTAACGACCTTTATCGCGTCTGGCGTGCACGTGCGCGCCGCGTTTACGTGTGCGCGTAATTGTCAGGGAGAGAAAGAGATCTGCTATAAAGACACATCGACTCAAACGACAGTGAATCCAGCTCACTGGGTTTTTCCTCCGAGGTGAGATTTCAGTGTCTGTTTAGCGTTTAACTGGGTATCAAATGCGATCGCTCTCGTTCGAAGGCCCCCCGCGTGGTCGTCATGTAGCCTAGTCCTTATCAAAGCTCCCCCTCCCTCTGCCTTGTTGTGACAGCTCTGATATTGTTTATCGAGGTGGATGTCAGGTTTAATTAGCAATCGATAGGGAAAGCGCTCTCTGCCCGCGTCTCTGACGTCACCGCCGATTAGCGCTTCTCATTGGTCTCAAATTCCCCGAGCCGAGGCTAATTATTGGAAGGTGGCCGCGTTGATAAAGTACAGCTCGTCCCCCCTCCTTTTCTCCCGCACCATGTCCCCTCCTCGGCGGCCGCGCACGCTGCGTGTCTTTTAAACTCTGCGCCGCCGGGTCTCTACACGTCGCTTCCTCCTTTTTTTTTTTTTTTTGCCCGGGAGATGATGGACAGCAGGATACTGGATCCACCTCACGCCCAGTTCGGAGGCTCGCTCGGCGGCATGGTGAGCTTTCCGTACCACCTCGGCCACCACCATGTGTACGAGCTGGCCGGGCATCAGCTGCAGTCCGCGGCCGCCGTCCCTTTCTCCATAGACGGATTACTGAACGGCTCGTGCGCCGCCTCGGTAGTGAACTCGAACCCGCTGCTGTCGTCTGGCTGCGCTATGAATGGAGATAACCAGCAGTACAAACTGACAGGTAGGCTAACGAAACATCAAATACTACTACAATATCAGCGACACAACAAACAACAACAACAACAACAACAACAACAACAAAAATATCCGTGCCATTAAATGAAATGCTTTAAAAAGCGATTGAAAAGCGCATTGTTGAAGGAACGCTTCTGTATCTTCTTCAAGAGGCGTCCAAAGCAAGAGTGTTAGAGCCAGATGAAACAAAGAAGCTGTGTAGTTTGTTTACTGCACTGAAAGCTGATGCAAAGTGTGATGCTTCTGAGGACACACACAGCTGACGGAGCTTTTACATTTTTATTTTTTTAATTTTGCGGTTAATTGCGCTTGGTAGCTTTCTAACATACACCAAGCTGTTTTTATTATTATTATTATTATTATTATTATTATTATTATTATTATTATTAATGATAATAATAACTGTAATAATAATAATAATAGTAGTAATAATAATATGACAGAACTACCCATTAGAAGCAAACAATAGGAAGAAAACGAGGCCAAAAGGAAATGCTGCAAGCTTTACCCTGACATTAAGGTCTGACAAAGCCTGGTGTTCATATTCTAACATATTCTGTTCTCGTAGATTCAGGAGATCCAGAGAAGGATAGCCCTGGCTGTAAGAGAAGGCGAACTCGCACCAATTTCACTGGCTGGCAGCTGGAAGAATTAGAGAAGGCTTTTAATGAGAGCCATTATCCAGATGTGTTCATGAGGGAGGCTCTGGCTCTCAGACTGGACTTGATAGAATCGAGGGTGCAGGTAAAAATACGAAATATTTCCATTTAACGTCCCTGATGCTGGTTTGAGTCATAAACTGATGATTAGAGTTGAAATCCTTCAGAGGAAAAATGTGCAAGCTTTTAGAGAGAGATGTGCAAGTACACATCCTGTAATCCTGTGTTGTTTATGGAACCACAGCTGGTGGGAAAGTTCTGAATTTTCTATGCAAATAATTTTCATAGGCTTGGGGATTTAAATTGCAATTAAGGCTGCTTTACTACTGATCTACTGCTTTTCACTGTAGGCCCACCTTACCATCATCAACCTTACACATCATCACCCTTAAACATCATCAAACTTAAACATCTTCAACCTTAAACATCACCAACCTTAAACATCACCAAACTTAAACATCATCAACCTTACACATCACCATAGGGACTGAAAATAACATCAACATGAAACTTCTAATATTCTAATAATAAAAATAATAATAATAAATTGGTAGACAAAACTCTAGTCTTCAACCATATAAACAAATCGTTTTATTAAATGATTAGTTCTTATTTCCAGACTATTTTCTTTAAAATTAATAAAATAAAAAAGGACACATTTGCTAATGATGCAGGAGAATTCAGCAGTGCTCTCATTGTGGGTTGCAACAAATATGTCCTTCATTTTGGTTGTATTAAGATATTCATTTTAATCCATAACCAATACCATAAAATAATGTCATTAAAGTCTTGAATATTGAAAAAAAAACAGGTTCAATGTTGCCAAATGAGTTTTAGAATAAAAATAAAAATAAAAATACAAATAAAACAAGATCATGACAGTAGAGTTTAGACAGTTTGCTTGCTCATAAGGCCCAGTCATGATAACTGTATTTAGGAACACACAAAGCCTATATTATACTATTAATCTAAAATAAACTATTTTATTTTTAAGTCTTTGCTTATTCACCGATGACCCGCTTTAAAACGCGCTACATGACGATATGCTGCTTAAAAACAAAGCCACCAAACATCTAGAGGATTTTTGGAAGAATTTCCATGTAGCTCATATTAATGGAGTTTTTAATGAGCATTTCTGTTCATGTTTTGTTAGGAATATATTTACTCTGGTTATTATGTTGCTCTGGTGAAATTTGTAATAGGGTCAAATTTGTCTAATTTTGTAACCCTTTTTTAAATAGTTTATATTATTTTTATTTTAGTTTATTTTATTGTAACTTTTATTAAGCGTAGAATACTGGTGCAATATAGATCAGATCAGGATTTTATTGGAAATATCAATTAACATCTGTATTGTAGAATGTAAAGTCCCGGAAATGGCGTTGAACAATGGATTGAAAAAAAAAAAAACATGTATATCAGTTAAAAAATATGGATATATATTTTCCCCCTCCAATAATCTGCAGGTGTGGTTCCAGAACCGCAGGGCCAAGTGGAGGAAGAAAGAGAACACGAAGAAAGGTCCAGGCCGACCAGCGCACAACTCGCACCCGACCACGTGCAGCGGCGAGCCCATGGACCCTGAGGAGATCGCGCGGCGCGAGCACGAGCGCCTGGAGAAGAAGAAACGCAAGCAGGAAAAGCGGTTGCTGCGGTCGCAGGGTGGCAAGCTGCTTCCCGGGGAGTTGTTTCACACGCCGGGCTCGGACAGCGACAGCGGCGTGTCGCATGTGACGGACAGCGAGCACCAGCACATGCACTGCGAGGCTGTCAGCCGCCACCAAACGCACGCGAGCTGCGAGCAAACGCCGACCCAAAGAAGCGCGCACGCAGACGCGAGCGGGGCCGAGTTGGACTCGTCAGACGGCGCGCGCCAGGCGAACCTCGCCAGATCCCCCGGTCTCCAAAAAGCCAATCCTTTCAGCGTGGAGAGCCTGCTGTCGGACTCCAGGCCACGGCGTAAACCCGCCGTCGACTTCCCAGTAGCCTCTGCGCGGCCTTTGATAGGGAAGGGCCACTTTTTGCTTTACCCCATTACACAGCCGCTCGGTTTCATCGTGCCACAGACTGCTCTAAAGGGCACCGCGGCAGGCACCGAGGAAGAGCACGAGCACGGGCCAAAGGTTCTCGTAAGCGACAGTGACGCTACCGGAAGTCCAGTACAGAGGAGTGACCCGGAGCTGAGCAGTGTAAACCCAAACGCGACAGCAATCAAAGGCCAGGTCAGTCCATCGGGTCCCCTCGCGTGTTCAGTGCAGGCCAGTCCGGGCCAAGCCTGTTGTACCGGGCCCTCACCGGGCGAAGAGTGTCCGCCAGATAGAGAGGCAGAGCTCGCCTGTCCAAAGTCTCCCCCGTCCGAGAAAAAGGAGCAGTCGTTAGGCGTGTTCGATTATCCACAGAGATCCGAATCGCCTTCAGCCCACACGGACACCGACAAAGACTCGGCTGATGTCGATATGGGATAAATTGGGCGCTGCATAAATCGGGGAGTGTCAATTTATTGCCTGACACTCTTTCAAAGCTTAACCGAAGAGGAAAAAAAAAACAAACACTGACATATCAACGCGGCCCCCTTTTTATTTTTTATTTTTAATTATTTTTTTTCCATTGACATATTTATATTATGATTAGGGGAAGTATCTGTGTGAACACTTGTGTATGTGTGTGGTGGGCTAAATGTTTATTGGGGGGAAAAAAATAGATCAACAACATCAACAGCAGCAGCAGCAGCAGCTCCCTGTAACAAACTGTAAAGAGAACAAGACAAAACCTCAAACGTTGTAAAAAAAAAAAAAGTATTAAAATATTTATATATGTAAGTTTTTCATAAATAAATCGATTGTATACAATGGCATCTGCACGTGTACGATACTAAATAGCCTTTATATTGTTGGTAAAGGTAGCCTCCATCTTTTAAAACCCCAATATTGTATTTTTATGTGTGTATTGCTTTAACAAATTTATTCATCTATAAGCCCCGCTGAAATGAGGTTATAAGCCAGAGGCGAAAAGACCCGTTCGACTCCTGCAGAGTTTTGATATGAAAGTAATTATTTTCCCGGTGGCTACTGCAGGGATTCAGTTTATTTTAGCCCAAAGGGTTATAACACATTACCGATTTCCAGTGATATGAAATCACATAAACTTCCTAGAATAATAGAATTAGCATGAAAGGCTGGGGTGTCAAATTGAAATAGGAAAATAATAGCCCCGGCAGCTGGGAGTGTGTGTGCGCATATTGGAGAGGAGATGGGAATTCGTGGGGCGGAATTTTCATGAGCTTCCCCACTTTGTCCAGGCCCTTGTAGCCAGCTATATTAAGATAGATGTTCGATGATATCCCTCATTGTTCTGTCGCTTATATTGATGTCCCCGTGTTATCAGCCTATTGATCATGCGTCGGCTGTAATAGGACGGGCGCAGCAAACGTGCCTATTTACAATAGCAGAACACATTTGTTCTAATAGGGCTGGCGCTCCCTGGGGACGCTGCGGGGGCTCACAGACATCTGCGCCTGGACAACATTAGCAATGTTGACCAGATCTAAAGCCGAGCTCAGAAAGAAGAGGAAGAAGAAAAAAAAAATGGGAGGTTTAAAATAATACAGCACGATCCGATCGCTTTAAATTACACCTGGACTATAAGTGGCAAATATAGCATCAATAATACATTGCGCCGGGATGGAAGGTGCGCGCTCCCTCTCTCCTTCTCTGGTCATCCGTGCGCATTTTATTGTTTTCTTAAATTTCCTCCAGCGCTTCCAGCACTCGTCGCATCTTGATTTGCAAATAAATTGAAAATAATCCGAGGGGCAGTGCTGCATTTGAGGCGGCACAAATGAATTTCTGAGCCCGTGTCCCTATCAAAATATTTACATACATTTCACCAGGCCACTCATGTTAGCTCGGGAGCACGAGAAGACATATGGAGTTCAGAGCCAGGCATAGCCTACAGACAAACACTGAGCTAGATAAAAAAAATAAATAAATAAATATAAAATAACACACACACACACACACACACGCACACAAAACGAGTTTTTTTTAATGCACACAAAAGATTCCCCACCTCATGGGCCCAAGTGCCAAGCCAGAGAATCAATAACAATAATCATTTAATGTTCACATGACTATAAGGCTAAAACAATGACGTGAATAATTCATTCCTCCCGCGTGTTTCTGATTAAGCAATTACTGAGCAGCTGTCATCTCATCCCCATCTCAAAGTCGACCGAGGAATATATTCATTTCAGTCAATGAATTGCCTTTTAGATGGGGGAAAAAAGCAAGTGTTTGGGAAACGTGAGCAGTCTGGGGGTGTCCTTCAATTTATTACTCTCTCTCTCTCCCTCTCTCTCTCCCTCTCTCTCTCTGTGTGTGTGTCAGTAGAGCTGTGTGTATGTCGGGTGGGGGGGGGGGTTCATGTTTAATTCATTTGCAGTCTGAATAGTAGGTATCGCTGGCTGCACACTGGTGGCCTTAAGGTGAAATTAGCGATTTGCTTAAGTAGTTAAGCTTTTGCCTGAAAGCAAGCAGCCGCACGACCCAAGACAAACTATCAATCGATATGGAGCCGCGCAGCCTCCAGGAGATGTGTCCTCCATGAATCACACTTTATGAATTCAATTTCTACCCGGAGAAGTTTTCAATTTGAACGGCGGATCATTATGGGAGAGTGTAAATTGTTTTTGCTCTATTATGCATCGGACGCCATCATTTTTCTTTCTAATTACGGAGGTGTCAGGTCGGGCTGTCATGCGGGCGCTGATTTTCAATTTAACTGATCATCATGCATTCATTTTCCCATTTGATAAATTTGCTATCTCGACGCTGCGCCATGCCTGGAATGTTAAGAGAGGCAGAACAGCAAAGTGTGTGTGTGTGTGTGTGTGTGTGTGCAGCAATAAGTGCGGATCAGGCAGCTAATTTAGCACCTCCTGATATTCCATCTCCATTTTTCATTTTCAAGTCTCAAAGGAGAGCAAAGCAGCCCAAAGGCAGCTAGCTGATATTCAACAACACCAGAGTAAAAAAAAAAAAAAAAAAAACACTCTTAAAAACGCTTGTTTTCCTCAACACGTTTTCCAAATTAGGATATCAAGCTTAATTAATGCTAATTGAGTTCCTCAATAAGTGTTATTTTTATTTAATAGAATCAAATTCGAGCAATTAATTATGAAGGTGATTTTAAGAGCCTCATTTGCAACACCCAGGCCATCCCCTCCCTCTCAGCGTTGTAGATTAATTTCTTTTGTCATTTCATATATTTTTTTTTTTCCTCCCCAAACTCAGAGGGTGATCCCATTCCTGGAGGAGAGCTGCTATTAGGGATACTCCAATTATGAAAATGCACTTCATTAGACTACAGTCTGGCAATGATATGATATGGAGAATGGAGGATGCAAGGAGAAGGTGAAGAGACACCATGCAGCAGTGTGTTGTGGAACATTTGTGGATCTCGCATGTGTATGAGAAATGAAGCTTTTTAAAAAAAAGACTCCTCTTGCTGTTTGTCTTAATGGCAAATGAATTATGCTCTTTTCCCATAGCATGGCAGATGAAGGCAGGTAAATAGGCAGCTAACTCAGTAAAACAGGTTTTAGTGACCTTACATAATTAACTGGTTTTAAGTGAAAGTGTGCAAACAGCTCTCCAGTAACGCAGATCAGTGCTTCTAATTCCAGCTATCCATGTTCTTAAAATAGCATTTCTTTCAGCATCCTGAGAGGTGTGTCGATGGAAATAGATTCGATTTAACCACCAGATGAGAGAGGGAAATTTAATTCGGATCCGTCGGCGATTAAGGTTGGAAGAGTGCACGCTAATAAAATAGACCCCCCCCCCCCCCCAAACACCCCACCACACACACCCCCACACACACACACACCCCACACACACACACTTAAACACACAGCAAGGAAAAATCTGAAAATTATAGACTACATAATGCTTAACCACGATATATGTTTCACCGGATTTCCAAATGATGTTCGACGTGAGGGCAAAATCAATTTAAGGATCGCACGTAAAATACACAAACACACACACACAAACACACACACACACACGCACGCAAAACAAGGCAACATCAGCTCTTATCCAGACCCGCGTTTTGCATGGCGCAGATAAGAGCTCCAGGGTCGGCCGGTGTATTAATGCTGAATTAAAATAATCCTAAAATGCATGGCAGAGGAGCTGCAGGATAGGAGCCAAATGTCAAGTAGCGTTTTAAGTGATTGGGAGGGAGATCCAAGTGGTGCTGCTCTTTGGCTAGCAGCCCCTCAGCCTCGCATCACACACACCCTGTAATCACTTTGCACTCTCCACCTCTTATTGCAGTCTTTAGAAAATGATGGATTATTGATTGTAGGCCTAATCGTCTATATTCCCTTATTTTCCTTTCACAAGTCACAATTGTTTGATTTACCAAATAAAAAAAAAACAGTATTAAAAATATTAAAAACATGTAAGTGAACGTAGAGAAATTCAGCCAACACAGAACAGGATTAAATGATTGCACTTTGGGGATAAGTCTTTTTTAATTAATGTGCAACCTTTTTTTTTTTTTTTTTAGTGTAGACGGATGTCAACAACAACAATGTATTAATTTATAATCCAGAGATCTGGCTGTTTTTATTTACAAGTTAAACTCATAAAAATCTCAACCCATAAAGCCAGTATACAGGTATAAAGGTGATGGAGTTACAGAACTCATATACACATGATTAAGTATTTTACACCATCTTGCAGGATACAGATGAAATCCAACAAAAGTGCTCATATAAAGTTTAGCAATTAAAGCAAACAGTCACTGCATTCACGACAACGACCGCTGGTGGTAATTTTACACGCTGGACCGTGCCCACACCCACACTGCCTACTCTCTTATTACTTAGTTACAGTTGGAAAGTTGCAAACAGTGAACGTGTTGCATTTGTGACCTGGTGTAAGTCAGTTTCAGAAGCATGAACCATACATAGACACTATGTCTCGCTAGTCACTGAGGTTATTAAATACAAAACAAGCAGTTACTGCTTTGGGTTTTTTTTTTCTTGCTAATTATCACCTTGTGCAATGTGTTTCATTAGCCAGTTTCATCTAATAAACCACAGAATTCTGGCCAAATGAATATTGTCGGGCCCATGTCCATTGTCCCCGTGAATCTTATATAGACGCAGCAAGCCGACCAGCATACAGTACAAGGTGCACCATGAGCAAGGGCTGTTTTTATTAAGATCTGGTATACGTTACGCCAGCATGTGTTTCAGTGAGTTAAGTTTATAATAGACTTTGTGTATTTAAACAGTCCAAGTCTGCAAACCCTGAAGGAAGTGAACACAATAAAGCAGCAGCCGAAAGTATTATCATTCAGATTAGAAAGTATTTCATAATTTCAGGTCCATAGTTATACAGGATAAAAACAAAACGACCACTAGAAGAATTTTAACAGGAGCATATCTTCACTGAGATCTCTTATATAACTCAAAACTTCTTATAAGTTATATAGATTTTAGCTTATTCGGACAAATCACGGTCTGAAAGCTAAAATTCACAATTTGCAAAAGCGTATGATAATGTAGGAGTGCAAGAATGTGTGTGAGTGTGTAACACTCTACGGAGATTCACAGTATAAAGACTTTTAACTTCCCTGTTTATAAGCAACAGAAGCACATCATGTTTCATGGCCTTGCCTTCATAAGCTTGGGAGAAGGAATCATCTCTGTGCATGATCTATCTCGCAGTGTTCCCATTATCTTCATATTCTATTCATACGCAATAGCACATTCACACCAGCTTATTGAATATCAGCTTAATGGCAACTGTCATTGTTGGTTTCCCCAAAAAAAATGATGTACTGGCACTTTCTTAATCATAGATGGATCTAAAATAATGAAACTTCCAAGCATGCTGTAGACGTATAATAGATAATACGAGCTTTTAGTGATTGTTCTTAAATTGGTGATTATTTTAATTAATTCATTCTATTGCTTTCAAATTTCAGTCCAACACACATATTATTTTCAGAATAAATATCAGGTGTTCTCTTATACAATGCCTGATATTTATTCTGAACAAAATATGTGTGTTGGACTGAAATTTGAAAGCAATAGAAAACAAGGTTATTGCTGTTTTGGTCCATTTTTGTGGCATCAGTGTTTAAGAGGAGCTAGATAGAATTATTATAGTTACTTACTATATATATATATATATCCACCATATTCACATCTAACTGACAAATATGACTTATCAGTATTAATGTATTAATATAAAAAAAGGTCTAGGATGAGAAAAACATAAATAACAACTTCTGGATTAATAAATTACATTCTACAGTCTTTTTAGCCAGAACAGATGAAAATCATCCTCGAATCTTAAAATACAGCCTACTGACAGGACCTTTAATTGAATTCTGTCCAGTGAGATCCAAGCAGACCTCTACACAAATAAATCTCTGTTTCAATATAATAAATATTGCAGTTAATAACCTTTCAGTGAAAGGTAACCGCAGTGTATGCGCCGAACTTTTATTAGTGAAGCATTTTAATTTGGTTTCATTTGCTACTATGAGCATTTAAGTAAATCCGTCAGTGTGTGTGTGTCTGATAGATCCATTTCATGGACAAAATCCCCATCAAGCTATCCACTGACAGCTCCTTGTACTGTAGACACACATCTGCGAGATGACACTTTAAATTCATTCTCACTTTGGAGCCGATTCATTATCAATTAGAAGTGAAAATGGAGCTGGGTGGGAAAAAGCCTTGGAGGGCCAGCACCTGTATGTTCTTCTCTTGGCACAGTGATGGCTAAACCACTCACCGGTGATTTAGAAAGTGCTGTGTAAACAGGCATTTTGCTCCCCCTGCCTTCCCAGGGACTCCAGGCTCTAGAGGTTAATGAAGTGTGAAGTGTGAAAACTTCCAGAGATGGGATGAGTTAAACAGTGTTTCCAGATGTTAAGGCAACACTGTCCAAATCTATTTGGGTCTGTCAGCCCTTTATATGTCACAAATTACTCTAGTTATGGGAGAGATAAATAAACTCCACTCTGTTCATTTGCTGGCATCTTCCACCCCAGGCTCCCCGCTGGACCTAAAATACCGCTTTCTAAAGCAACGGCAACCGAAACTGAATTCAATGAATAACATTACCATCAAGACATCCATACACACCGCGGCCATATTAACCTAATGACCCAAACAGGCCACCAACAAGATGTTGGTGTTGGATGTCTTAACAATAATCTAATGTACTTTTAATAAACAATATGATTTTGTGATATATTTACCTCCTTTTTTTGGTCATAACATAGTTTACTGACACTGGTGGTTATGTCCAGATCATGTCTGTGAAATTGATTTGTGTAGGCTATATATATGCTTAAAAACATTATAAAGAAGTCATGTAGGTTTAAAGGTTTAAAGCAGGGTATTAATCAGAATGGGTAAGAACCATGAAAAAAATTAAGCATGTAAACAGAAAATGGAATAAGCCTTCCAGCAGAGACGATGTGATATAAGTAATGATGACTGATCAACTGCAGTTTAGTTCAACGGGTGATCAGTGGGTTAAGAGATTTTGTGGTTTGACTGTGTTCTGGGAAAAGCAGCACTAACTTGTGTAATTCAAGCAAACACAGATGACCACAGCAGACATCACTAAGCATTAACAAAGAAGAGCAAAATGCCTGAATATAACACAAGCAAATATAAATGTTAAAAAAAAGAGCTACAATTATATTATCTGTGTGTGTGTGTGTGTGTGTGTGTGTGTGTGTGTGTGTGTGTGTGTGTTAACATATTAAGGTGAACATCCATTTTAGTTGAGCTTGAAGAGAAAATGGGGAAAATAATTCATTTAATTGTGTTTAATTTTAAAAGTCAGGAATTTGTAATCATTTGATCAAAGGAGAAAAAAGGGTACGATGGTGTAAAGATGGTGCTTTCTCTAAAGGAGAGAAGTTGTACTGGGATGAGGAAAAAAAACGAATAAACTGAAAGGTGATCACTAGTGACGACCAGCTATGAATAACCATTCAGTTTTCAACAGTTTTCTGTATTGTGTCTAAACAGTACTGTCTAAATTTCTATAGTGTGTCTACATTTCATCTTCCTACAGTCTTCCATACCGCAAACAATATTGTCTGTAAACACTGTATGGTTCAATCTTAACATTTCAGTGGTATGGAGAGACGTGATTCCTTAGACAGTTGGCCGACTCTGAGGAGCTGGCGGATGTGTAGTATAGTGAAATAAATTCCAAATCAAGCATCAAGCACTGCACACAGAAACAGATTCTGTGAGCAGCAACATGGCATCTCTCTGATATTTCAAGCTTTGCAAAAATGCCGCAAGGTATTTTAGGGTAGCTTTGTGTGTGTGTGTGTGTGTGTGTGTAATAAGTGAAACCGATGTGCTGAGGTGCATTTTGATAGTTTGAGTTACTACCGAAAAAGAAGTTTGACACAGGACTTTAACTCGGCAGAATCTTTTTTTTTTTCCTTATGATCAATTTACACAAGAAAAGAACGGAGCTGCTTCTCAATGCCTATTTATATTCAGTCATAAATGCTGGATTTGTACAGTGATGTGTAGAATGAGCAAGTAGAGAAATATCAATGAGACTTCCATTACATTTCCGTACTAGCTGTTCACCAGCCTTGTAGACATTCTCATTATTATTTCTGAATGGCTATATGCTTCACATGAACTAAAAGCTGGTGGACTCCTGACTGTCATACTCATATGTATGTTCTGAACATCCCATTCCAGATTTAGTCCCCCTTTCCTGCTATAATAACCTCCACACTTCTTGGAAAGCTTTCCATTAGATTTTGGAGTGCAGCTGGGGGAATTTGTGGTGTCTACAAACATTTGGTCATATAGTGTACATCACCGAACTCCTGTATTATATTCTCTCGCTTAATAACATGCTAGACACGGGCTAAACTTTCTATATAAGGATATAGAACTCCCATAGTGCTCTGGTAAATAACTATTTAGAGTTAACACACTGGAAATGTTTCCATTATTTAATAATCCAGTAAAGATACTCCTTAATTAAAATGTTGTAGTCTGAATAGTAATGAATAGTCATGTATTACCTTTGTCATAATACTCTTCAGTAAGATGTTAAGCTTTGTTATGGAGCCTAATAAGATGTTAAGATGTTGTCATTGATTTGGGTCAAGCAGAGTATGAAAGGAATAGGCATTTGGCAAAGTCAGCCTAGGCATAATAATGTCATTGTTATTGTACTCTAGCATGATGTTTCTCTCTTTTCCACAGAGAAAGCAGTTGTGTAGGCTGTCTGTTTCGCTAACATAGGGGAAAAAACTGAGAATACAGTATTTGCCATATATTTTGACAAAATGACTGACAGTTAAGGCCAATTAACAAGGTGCTTGTAAAGAAAATGATACTTTTGACTTATATATTTGTGGTTCGGGTATCACAGTGCCCATTCTGTTGTGGGTTCGACTGCCATGGCATAGAATCTAAATTGCACAACAGGGCCAAGGCATAAGTTTGGATTTGTACATGCACATTACTGAGACTTGGACTTCCCGGTGACACATACTGTATGTCCATCTGTTCCTAGTCAACAGGACTCAAAATGGCTCGAGGACAGGCCACCAAAAAACTGAGATTGACCACTATTTTTATATTTAATGGCCCCAGGGAAATAGTGTCTAACTGTGCCTGAAATGTCACTATCAAAGCATCCTGTAGAGGAGCATGTTTCAGTCCTGTTGTTGGCTTAATCGATCACATTAGAGCAAAGGAAGTGGGAAGAGGTGACAGCCCAGAAACACTTCAATACTGACATGCTCTGTCTGAGAGCTGCTAACACACTACTTACACAATACCAAACACAACCCCACACAAACACACACACACCTTGTTCTAACCCATCAAGTGGGTGTGATTAGTCATAAAGGCTCCCAATGTGCAGTGTTTGAAAGAAAATTAGAGATGAGAGTGAGATAGAAGCAATAGTATTTACCTCTCGAAAGTGTGACCGTATCTANGACCTACTGAAGATTCAAGGGTTTGTTTAAAGACATATTCATTTTAGGACTATCAATAAATACATTTACAGTAAGCAGCTAAATATTTAAAGCACCATCTATAGCACTTTATGCCAAAAATTACATTACAGCTTTAGGACCTTCATTTTCTACAAAATGTTGTACGTGGCTTTGGATCAGCAGACTGGCAGGAAAACCCGACTCAATTTAAAGTAGCATAATGTAAAAGAAGTTTAATGTGCATGAATGTGTAATAAAGAGGTGGCATGGTGGTGCAGCCGGTAGCATCGCCAACTGAGTACTCCTGAGCTCAGGTTAGTTCAGTTCTCCCTGTGTTTGTGTGTGTTTCCTCCTGGTTCTCTGGTTTCCTCTCACTGTCCCAAAAACAAGCAGACAGGCATTGTACATTAAATTGCCCCAGGTGTGAATAAGCATGTGTGTGTGTGTGTGTGCATAATGCTCTGCGATGGGCCGGCATTCAATCCAGAGTGAATTCTCTCACCTTGTGCCCAGTGATCCTGGGATTGGCTCCAGATCCACCACGATCTAAAGATGACTGAAAATGAATGTATAATACAGGAGAACACACTTGCAGCAGTGCTACAAGTCTTGATTTGCTTTATAGAGTCTAGTCAGGCACGACTCATTGCCAAGCTATATATTTCACACCTGTTTCTCAACTCATTCTACAACAAAATAATGCTTGTCATGGTCTATACACATAAACGATAAAAAAAAAAACAACAACCCTGCCTTAGAGTGGGCACTGCCTTGTAGTTATTTTGAGTCAGGCTGTTATTCCTTTCAATAATCCCACTGGTTTGCCAGATTAAAGCTGCCTCTGGTGTAGGAAGAGCATGAGGTGTGTTAATCCCTGGTACTAGTGATCAAGAACCAGGCAAATAGTGATCTGTCTAAGCAGGAAACACTTAAAAAAAAAACATGACACATTTTCTGATCTTGTGAATCAAGATCAAATGTGAATCTTATAAAAACAAACCCTTCGCTTGAGCTCTCTGAACCATCTGCAACCGCAGGCAATTTCAATTCATTTGATTTAGTAGAATAATGATGTTTTTATGAAAGTAGCCATTCAGATAATTGGTGGTTGTTTTTTGTCTTTTGTGCAATAGGCCTACAAAACTCACATTCAAGGGTTTAACTAACTGTCAAAGCTTTTTTTTGCTCAACATTCAGCTGAGGCACTTGTGCAGAATTGGTGAGAAAACGATGCCCTTACCAGAGCAGCTTAAAGATTATTATCTTTATCGGCAGTTAATCTTCTAAGGTCAAGATAAAAGTTGAGTGTGAAAGTGAACTCCTTGTGTCCCCAATTAAACACGAAGTCCGAGGGAAGGGAGAGGAGGGTGACAGAGCAATACTCAGATTAGCCTGCAACCCGGTCCCTGCAGTGAAGGGTAGAATAGAAAACAACACAATTAAATTATGACACCTGACACTTAGACCTTACCTCAGTGTAAAAAAAAAAAAATCCTAATAGACTAACTGAGGAAAGTGAGATGCTGTCAGACGATTACTGTGTGATCACACACATTAGCACGTCCCTATTCTCTCATGAATCTTCTTACCTTTTTGTTTTGCCCTGCCTAAAATGAGAACATTAATGTTAACTTTTTTTCCAGACATATTTTACAAGTTTTAAATGAGTACAGTCATGAGAGAACGAGTCACCGTTGGCTCGAGCTGAGAAGCAAGGGGATTATTAAACGACATATCAACAGAACAATTATACGGCCAATACATTGTGTAAAAGCTGGGATCTATGTTCATTCTATGTTCCTGTATTTGAAAAATACCATTGCGCAAAAATGATATAGTAGGAAAAAAACAACAACCCAGTATGGTGTCTCGGTTACTTTTAATCAAACAAAACAAACACTGATGAACATTACAAATCTATTACCTTAGAGACGAGAGGACAAAATGTCCACCCACACATTTACGAGCACAAATAACACCTACACATCGCCACAACTCTGGGGATAACCATGGGCTTGTCATGGGGAATTCATGTGATAAACCACAAAAGAAAAACATGTTTAATTGCTGCTAATGCGAACGGAGGACACAATGAGACTTTGGTCAGCAGTCTTGAGTCTTCCTTGAGCCCACGGTGGAAACCATATGGAATTTCCTACAAGAAAAGTTGAGAGGACGTATAAACGACACAACAACATGTGCTGTGTCCTTATGGACCACTATATGATTAATGTATATCTGTGGCCAAGTTCTTGAACTGTTCAACATCTCCACAATGCCAAGGCTGTGCTTTCTTTTGAGCTATTCAGCCAACGCGTTTGTAATTTGAACTGAAAGCTGTGCATAAGGGACAATAGTAATGGAAACTAATGGAAGGAAAACAAGCTATATTAACTAGCAAAAAAAAAGAAGCTATATTAACAGCTGAGGACAAAAGATATGAAATAAGGCATGTTAATTGTGGGAAAACCACTGAACACTGTGGTTAATAGAAGATAAGGCTGGAATGAAATTTGACACCACCATCACAGAAGATCGACAGAGGTAGTTAGAAGCTGGAGGATGGGTTTGGGACCGAAAGTCTTTTCTGTTAATTACAGTTCCGTCTCCACTCCAAATCTCTAAATTAGCTTTGCTGAAATGATCTGCGTTCGTGGAACAGTGAAAGGAATCAATTTGCATGCTAAATATAACCCTGCAAATTCAATGAAGGGGCAGTTTTAATATTTTCCCCACTTAAGATAATGGTGGGCACCACTGCTAAATTTTGCCCTAATGGATCCTTTAACGACAAATTATGATTTTCAACAGGAAAAAAAATTACAATGCACAGTTCTATATCTCTCTCTTTCCTATTAAATTGTGTGAAAAGCAAAATTGCACTTTACTGCATTTCCTCTGACATTTTTTTTTAAATCATGTGGTTTTCATTTAGATGATTTTCTTGCTCTTTAATGTGAATAGTAGGGAAATTTATGGTTCCAATTATAAAGCCAAGTTTTGTCAAAATGCTAAACTTTCCAGCACAGTTGGGTTCACATTAACTCACTCTGACAAAACCAAGCCACAAGTTGACCATATCTACAGCAAAGAGAGAGCTCTATTTCCAGTTCCAGCAGCTGGCTTGATTTTCCCATACTCGAAAGATACTCGGACGCTCTACAGAGAGACACTGACTGAGCTTACGGTGTGTTGGTTAGCAGAGTGTATTTAGTCTTCTGCTCTATTGGGCCATACTGGATGGATGATTCCTCAAGGTGTTTTTTTTTTTTTTTTTTTTTTGCAGTGGAGCTACATTGATTTGGTAGCAGCAGGCAGATGTCACACATGTGCTGAACAGTGCTCAATGACTTTGCTATCCCATTCCCATTTAAATTGCCTCTACTTTTCCTTTCTGACACCTGTTTAAATCAATGTCTTCCTCTGCAGGTCATGGGCTGAATGTACTGAGGCGCTCACCGAACCGCCTCTCAAATCCACTAAAATCAACACAATAATTGAAATATTTTCAAGCTGATTACACCAAGGCCTGAGGCTCGGCTGGTTGCTAAGAGCGCACTCCCCGGTTGCTAGGGGGAGTAAATCATCTTGCATTATTTGATTTTTGTTACTGATATGAAACCCCCAGTCCCTCGATTAAATGTCTCACAGTCAGACACCTAGGGGACGGAGAAAAGAGACAAAATAAAACAGTCACAGTGAACCTGTCAAATAGCATCTCAAACTTTTCCTGTCCTCGGGGCTCGGACACAAATCGGTCTGCTTATTTGTGTTTGTTCCAGCCGGAATGACAAAGCAGAGATGAGGGAGCGAGCTGATTGAAGCGGAAGAGGGCAGGCGTGGTGAAATGTCAGAGAATCACACATCAATCTGTGCTTTGCTCCTATTATCAAGCTCACTTAGCACTCCCAGACTAAGCCTGACTGGGTCATTCAGGACAATGAGAGTGGCGGTAAAGCAGGATGAGAACAATTTAGCCAGTGTTTCCTCTCTTTCAGAGCTGCGCTAGATCTGTCCTTGTGTGCATTGACTCTGTCCTTGTAAAGTCCTATAGGTCTCTTTACTGTTCTGTATCTTGTATTATTTACATTATTTTGTGGCATATAAGGTACTGTCTGTAGCAACTAATACTGCATTCGACTTCCCTTCTAAGTTCAGACCCCGGAATTACATCTTTTTCAAAAAATAAATAAATAAATAAATAAATAAATAAATAAATAAATACATGGACACCTTGTTGCAACATGCTAGCCAGCTAACTGTGATGAGTGGTGTATATTTATCTCCTCAAAACAACAAACTGTATAGTCAGTGTTATAGATTTAACAATTTAATCTCTCTGCATGTTGATAGAGCTAAAGCAAATACTTGTAAATGCAGTATAACTCATGTAAAGGTATGAAGTGCTGCTTTGTTTAGTGTTGATCATATTGCTGTGAGCAGCCATGTTGATTTCAGGTCACTTGCTGAACTCAGGGTTGAGGAGACCGTCCCGAATTCCCGAGTAGGAATAATGAATTGAGGGGGCGGTTTCTTTGTTTTTGTTTTCTAATTGGGAGTCAGAAATTATGAGTTATGACCTTTAGTTGGATGCAGCATTAATTCTGAGCCAGATCACAAAATATGAGAAGAAAATGTTTCTGAAACTAAACTTCACTCATGAAAAAGGGTAGAGTAGATTTATAACTGAGATCAATAAGAGTATATTGTGAATTAGAGAAATGGGAAATATCGAAGTACACTTAGTACAGTCACTATTTAGCCAGTTTATAATGTGACAGCTGCCTGTTAGTGTACAAGTTAGTTTGCGCTTAGCATCAGCGCTTAGCATGCTAGCTAACCTTTAAAAAGATTAGCTTGAGGAGGAGGTGTTCTTCAGGGAGGTGTTGTGCTTAGGAAGAGTGGTCACAAGCTAGCATTAATTAAAGTTCATTGACATTCCATGGTTTTGTTAGCAGAAAGGAGCACTAACATACTATCAGTTTCACTTAAAAGTACCTTTTTAAAGGGTTACATTTATTTCAGAGGTTTGTTCTTACGTACTTTAATGCTATCGCACTCTTCTTGATTTGCTCCACCACTATGAGGATTAATCTCACGACTGCATTTAGGTAGAATTGAGTGCCTACCTAGTAAAGACACCAACGGTGTATTGAACTAATATTATTACGCTACTATGTGGTTTTGGACATGGCCCAAGTTTTCTCAACCCTTGATTGTGAAATGTAATGTGAATAAAATGACTTTATAGTGTGACGTTCACAGTTACAGTCAGATGGTTAATGCTTACTGTTGCTTATAAACAGAACAGAACCTACAGTATGAGCTAGCCACCTAATTTTAGCTAGCTAGATAAAATATAAGCTCTGGTTGAAGGGTTGCCCTACCGCCTTGCTGAATGTACTATTCCTGAGGCTCTAAACCTATAACTATAACTAGACAAAACCTTGTAATATCCGTTTTTTTTTTTTATTTTTTACCCGTTCTGTGTTCCCAGAACTGTGTTCCTATTATCTAGTCTGTGTATTGTGTTGTTCTAGCCTGTCAAAAATGAGCACGATCTGGACAGTGTTATCACGCTAGATAAAACACAGAGCAATAAATATACTCTCGCCAAGTCTGAAATAGAAAAATACAGCGAAACACATGAATACCTCCCGTTAGTCACTAGCTGGCTATCATGAGCCAGCTTGATCTCTGTTCTCTATGTATTTTATTATCTAATCTGTGCATTTTGTTCTCCCGCTTGTCAGACATGTTGGCCATGAGCCAGATTTGCATTTGTATTTGCACGGTAGCTGAAACACAAAGCAATAAATATTACACGCTGAGGGAGATCACACTCCCAGGATGATTCACTCTTGCCCAAGTTCGAAATACAAAAATACATTATTACAACTATTAGTTGCTATCATGAGCTCTGTAGTTCAACTTCACAACCGGGCAATGATACAAACTCCACAATGAGGACAAATCGGACGACTATCATGAATTTAAAGAACAGCAAGAAAAAGCTCTTCCACACGTGAATCCTTTTTTCTTCTTATAGTATAATATCTGGTTTGTTTACACTATCATGCACTTACTGGCTCTCTCTCCCATGACTGGTTGTCATCTCTACTCTGCCACACTGTAATCTGATCTCTTTCATGCCTGAAGTTAGGGCAGGATAACATTTGACAGACCTGAGCCGGCTGGTTGCTAATTTCCGACCCGGCACCCCTGACACAGCACTGACTGTGAGTTACTATTACAGGATTGTCAAAGCGACCCACAGCGGCTCAGGAACATCAGATTATTAAGTATGTTTCTCCCCTGACTCAATGTTTGTTTCATGTTTAACAAGAAAAATCCTATGAACTGGTCCTGGTCATAGTTATGGTAGATCAAGAGCCTATCCCTGGATCACTGGGCATAAGGAACAAATACAACATGGATGGGATGATAGGGGAGGAGACCTAGAGCTGTGAGGTGGCAATTCCAACATATCAGTATATATAGATATATCANAGCCCTGACCTCAACCCCACTGAACACCTTTGGGATGAACTGGAACACCGACTGCACCCCAGACCTCCTCGACATCCTGACATCAGCGCCTGATCTCACTAATGCTCTTGTAGCTGATTGAACACAAATCCCCACAGCCACGCTCCAACATCTAGTGGAAAGCTTCCCAGAAGAGTGGAGGCTGTTAACTGTAACAGTGACTTTGTGACTTTGTAGCCAAGTGTGGTGACCCATACTCGGAATCTGCATTTAACCCATCCAAGTGCACACACACAGTAGTGAACACACACACACACCCGTGAACACACACCCGGCCATTTTAGCTGCGGCGCCCGGGGAGCAGTTGGGGGATCGGTGCCTTGCTCAAGGGTCTCACCTCAGTCGTGGTNGAGCGCTGGTCATTCACTCCCCCACCTACAATCCCTGCCGGACCCGAGACTCGAACCCACCACCTTCAGTTTCACCTCTGGGTTACAAGTCCGACTCTCAGACCATTAGGCCACGACTGCCCCCAAGTGCAGCAAAGTGCAGCAAAGTGCAGCAAAGTGCAGCAAAGTGGGGACCAACTTTGGAAAGGGATGTTCAACAAGCACATATGGGTACGATGATCAGGTGTCCACATACTTTTGGCCATATGGTGTATCTTAATATTAAATATACACAGACTATATAGCTAAGTAAGGTTTAATCCGAATTATACATTTTCACTGCTGGTGATATGTTAAAGACATCACTGATATATTACCAGTATTTAACAATCATTAAATACCAGTAGCAATTTATAAAAAATCTTATTTTCAGTTTTAAAGCATTGAAAAATTTGCCAGGTGCTTATTACCAGCAACAAATTTGATATCCAGTGAATCAAATACTGTATATAATATTTTATACTCTCTACATGGCTGCTACTCCTTATGTTTACATCTACAGAAACTTATATTGTACTCTTTTGGAGTACTGTCATATCTGACTCGCTTTCTCACTAGAACTGTGCACTAGTTGGCTCTGCACTGTACCTTACTGTGCCTATTGTCCTGTCCTGGTAGTCATTGTACTGTCTTGTGCTGTCTACACGTTTACATGTGCACTTTATGTAAAAGATATGTAGTCTCTTGTAGTTCTGTGTTGTTCTGTGTTGTTTTATTTAGCACCATGATTTCACTTTTGTTTCACTGACTAGCTGTATATGGCTGAGAAAACTATAAAGCCACTTGAACTGACTTGACTTGATCAGCTCATCAAGTACGACCAAATCTTTTGTTCAGCCATTGAGTTGCATTCTACCACAAAATCATAAAAAGCGTTATAAAAGAGAGTGAGTTTCATAAGTGCTGGGATTTTGAATACATTTGTAGGCAAAAGAGCATTTCTGTTATCCATCCCCTGCAATTTATAATGAATAATAAGGCCAATTAACTATTGTCATAAAATCAAGACAAGTACATTTGTTTTTTTCTCCAGGCAGTTAGCTGTGAAAATGTTTTTAACCCCACTAGCACAAATGTTTTAGCACAAAATGAGAAACGGTGACATGTTTAGTACAAAATAAGAGAAAATGACATTTTCCCGTTCGGCACCAATTCTGCAGGATTTGCAGAAAGACAAAGACATCGGAGACAGGTGGAAACTGCTGCTGCTTGTGTTACCAAATGAGATCAGTGCTGCTAATAATGGGGGAGGTCAAGTGGAGGGGATCACATTATTTTAATCGTCAGTCAGTCAGAGAACAGTCAAGCACACTTTCAGTTAGATAAAAATACAGCCTCGAAGTGATAAAACACAGCAAGCAATTTATTGGCAATAGTGGAGGATTCAATCCTAGTTCAATCCTAGTTCAAGCACAGCGACTGGTTAATCAACTTCAGTGTGAACATGTACTGTGTCTGACCTTTGACCTGTGAGAATACTAGAGGCATGTAGGACCTATTTAATGCCTAGAATTACACACACAGTAGTAGGAGAGGCTGAGGACTGAGCATGAAGAATCTACTCCTTTCACTTTTCTTTAGTGTAAATCCAGATAAAATCAGAACTATAGACAGTAAAATAGCTTTTAGTAAAAATGTTATAGCCAATAAGGGTTGTGTTATGACGTCTGAAATACGAGGATTCTTTTAAAGACTACTAATGTACACTATGTGTGCATTATGTCATATCATGCTCTGTATTTTTTTCCTAGTCAATAACAAACACCCTACAAATATCATTCCGTGACCTCCATGCCATTTCATTCAGCGTGGAAATACCACAATAGCCACTAGCCTAAAGACACGTTCCTCACCAGGGAAATGTTTCAGGGGCAGTTGGGTGAACATGCATTTAATCCCTAAAGGGTTTAACCCATTATCACAAGTAAATTCACAGTAAATTCACTGAACAAGTGACAATAAATTAGAATTTACACACTACAAAACATAAAAAAATAACAATAGTTAAAAAGGCCCCCACAAGAGAAAAACATGCGCCCTATCATCAGGATCATCAGGATCATCATCAAATGAATGCACAATGATGCCACAGCCTAAAAGAGCTAAAAGAGCAAAATTGGCCATCCTCTTGGGTGGGAGGGATGGTGTACTCTCTCTCCCTTGTCAATCACACTGACACTAGCCAATCGTATTTGTCGTACCCCAATCGTACACCAAGTGTGTTACGCTATCCTGCCTTGTTAGTCTTCCCCCTCCATACTCAGATAATCAAATGTCATCATGCACCTGTCTGAAGTCTTGACTACAGAGTGACTGGCAGGAGCTGCAGCCAATCAGAGGAGAGGGAGAATAAAAGCATATGAGATTGTAAACAAAGACAGTGATGTTATACTATCAGAGTAAAAAATAGATTCAGGAATGATTAAGTTTGAGCTTTTTTCTTGTTGAATACGTAATGCATTTGTGTGTCCTGTGATGTAGTGGGAAGCTAGTGCCATGGTAGACAGCCAGTTTATTCTCATTGGGGCATTCGTATCATTAGCCAGTTAGCTATGCTCTGTTGCTAGAATGCTAGAATGCTAATTCTGGCGAGTGTGGTGCATGTTTGCTGTTACTCTCTTCTTTATGCATTTCAGTCTCAGTTATATTGGGCTGTTAATTGATCAATAAAACTGTGAAGCTTTTCTCTTAACACTTCTGTAAACCTATAGGGACAGTGATAACAGCAGATAATTATATCTGCAGAGTCACGAATACTTGGGGCACGTCCCAAACCACATACTATTCTGCTAAAAAGAATCAGAAATCAGAATGAGAATTGTGCTTTATTGGTCAAGTACACTTGAGTACACAAGGAATTTGACTGAGTTGTTTCAGTCTGATTACACTAATGTGTCTGTTAAGAGCACTCTGAATCCACACCTCTCTCTCCTTTGCTCAGGAAGTTCCTATGTGGAGAAAACAAAAAGGGGGGTTAAGGCAGAGCCGATCATAGGCCTTCCCCTAAATAAACATGAAGCCTGCTGGCCAGAGGTCTTTCATTAGCCCGCAGTCAGGCCTGGCGCGTGGCAACCAGATCGATAAGGCAGCTCTGCTCCCTTTATTTACCAACCACCACATTTCTTGTGGCCGAGTTGTCTTTTTTTAATAACCAGGCAGCCCTGTTTAACTGCTTTATTCAGGGCACTCAGTGTGGGACCATCTGGTCCCCTGCCCTGTAAGACTCTCCTAAAGCCCGGGCCTGACAAGCAAGAGATATGTCAATGCAGACCTGAGCACAAAGCAACATCTGCCGTTCCTGACACCCTCTATTGTATGGCCATTTAATCTGTCCCCCCTCCTCCCCTTCAGCAGTGCACAACAGCCCCTCCGTATTATGTTTTGCCACTCAATTAGCATTATCATCGCACTGAAATAGAGGCCAATTTACTTTTAATGACATCATTGTTAGATGAGTGACAGTGGGCCGGATGGAGCTAGATAAACGCAGTCCAGCCCACTGGCCGGCGAAGAGGTGGCCAGCCAATCACAGCAGCCCCCCTCCTCAACCCCATCGCCACCAACATTGTTTCCTCCAGTTCACAGAGGCAGTGTGCTGGAAAATTGAGTCCAGATTCATTAGGTTTCCAGTGCGCCGCTCAAGTCAGTTAAATTGATACATTTCCTAACAAAATTGAAGTGCTTTTGTGCCGCCTGCGGATGGCTGGTGACCTCGCCCGGCCTGCTGAGCAGCTGAAGCAAGCTGATGGATCCATTAGACCGCTTAGACCGCTTATTCCGTTCCCTCCATCTCTGACTGACACTGTAAATCTGAACCAATTTCAGCCTCTAATCACCATTACAAACCCCCTTTCCACTGTCCATTTGTTACTCCGCAATTCGAATACACAGTGCAGATTGGTCCAGAAATCCCAGTTTAAAGGTGCAGCCCTCCCGCTTCCTTCAGGCTAAATGGTTCATGACTGGCAAGACCCTTTTCTTCCTGCAGAGAGAGAGAGAAAAAGAGAGAGGGAGAGAGATACAGAGGGAGTGGGATTGAGAGCAGGGGAAAATAGGAGACAAGCGAGACAGAGGGTGAAAACATACTACTAAAGGCTAAAGATAAGGCTAAAGATAAGTGTTCGAAAAAACCACAAGGCCTTCACCCAAATCCTGACAGATATGCAGGAAATTAAAATGGAATAACAGAAAACTAAAGGAAGGAGGGAAGGGTGGGACTGAACTAAAAGATAGAAAATGGATGCGTGTGAAATTTGGGGAGCTTGATTCGGGCAGGCCTTAAGGCCACCATGCCAGAGGCGGTACAGAGCGTCCTTTGAATAACAATCACATTTCCACCTATGAAAACATTTTTTCATCCACTCCAACATTTTTACACCTGCTTTTATCAGAGCAGTGGAGCGTGCCGCTCGGCCCGAGCTGGAGGATATTATTTTCATGTTAGCCTCAGCCATATAACTCCATTTAATATGCGCTCTATAATTTCAGACACTTTGATAATAAAGTACGCATGCGCCCTGTCATATCACCATAACCTTCAGCTTATGTTCAACTTTCAGGAGAGAACTTGCCATGTTTATACGGAACAGGTAAAGAAAATGGATCAACACATGTTGGTGTTAAATAATTTAGGATATACACTGCAAAAATATAACTTAGCCAGTGAAAGTGTATCTAGTATTTCCTATTAGAAGATTACAACAGACCAAATGTACTATTTCTAAACATTTTTACTCATTTCAAGCTCGACATATTGTCACATCTTGTTCTGTTGCAGAAACTTTCACTCATTTTAAGCATTTATTTCTAGAAAGAAGCAAAATTATCTGCCAATAGAATATCAGTAGAACAGGTTAGCTTGAAATTAGTAAAAAAAAATGACTGCAAATGAGTTTAATAATCTTATATTTGATTTTTTAATCTCCTAATAGGAAATACTGAATGAATCAGAATATTTTCAAGATTTTTTCACTTGCTAAGATGTCATTTCTGAGGGCTTTAGACACAAAGCAGTCTGTTCCTCTTGCCAATCGAATTGTCTAATTACAGTTGCTCCTCATATCATCCAAGAGCAGTGGAAACACATTTTAATTGATATTGAGATGTTTATGCCCTCGGAAAGTAATTAAGATTTTCAATTAATCCTGTCTAATTTCTGGACATCGTGCCTGAGCGTCCTTGAGTGCCCACCGTATTAATTTCCCCAAAATAGGGCTGGTTTATGTTGCACTGAATCATGGCCCTGTAAATGAGGCTACATCAACATTTAAATTAAAACCAAGGCAGAGACAATTAAATAAAGAAAGGCAGCACAGTCAAGAGATGGTGAGCTCTCCTTTTTTTTTTTTGTCTTCCTGTCTTCGTATCTGCTCATCAGGTCTGATGTATCAAGAGCCGATCTGATAAAGGCCTTAAGGCCAAAGGCTCCTGAATAATCAATACCACAGTGCCATAAGAATCAATTAAACAACTCGTCTCCTACAAGTTCAGCTTCCTGTGGGCTGGAGGGAAAACTGAGAGCTCTGACCTCTCCCTTCTTCCTAATAACGAACTAATTTATTGGTCTTTATTCACACTGGGCCATGGTTGGTTGGGCGTTTGTTTATGCAGAGCCTTATAACAGAAAGTTTTGTTGTCAGAGAGGAAACCTCAAGGTAGCTAACAAGCCTGTTTTTCTGAGAGTGTACTGCAACATAAAGAAGGCAACCTGGAAAAGGAGAAAGCAGAAAAAAAAAACAGAAAAAAAAAATGAGGCTGAGTTTCATTTGACAACTACACGGTGCCATCCTGGCCTCGAAATCCTTGGTGTATTCCACATTGCATACGTCTTGCATTTTATGTATTACTGTGGAGGAAAGCAGAGAAGCTCCTCATAGACTATTTATTCTTGCAACTCCTGAGCCCCTCAAACATATGACGGTAAAGTGACAACACCTCTGCTGCTTTCACCTCTGTTCGTAAAGGAAAGAACTAAAAAGAACAATTCCCACTTTGCTGGCCTTGCACTCCTTTTTCCCTCACACATGGAGTCAGTTGCCCGGCTCGCCCACCCAGTCCCGCATGAGGGATTAAGGTGACATAATCCTAGTGGTGGCCTGAGTGTAGGGGTGTTGAATAGGTCTGAACCCTCTATGTCATGTGGAGATAACATTTGTCAATGGGGCGTCCCTGCTCCCTCATTCATAGATTAGTGGACCGGCTCTTTTCAGCATGTGAAATGGCTTTGGCACTGCAGCATATTTATGCTAAAATAAGCCACCCTCCCTGGACAGGCAGCATGTTGTGTGTTCCTTAAAGACAAGCCACTGCTAGTACTCTTTGGCCGGCGTGGAGTTCAGCAGCTCTTTTTATTATGGGACGCTGGCAAGATGACTGTGATAGAGACTGCTGCACAATTTGCTAACAAGTCACTGCTAACAAAGAGTGTGCTGAGATATACTTAATACCCTGACATGGGGTTACATAGCTGCTTAATAAAACACACACACACACAAAGAAAAGGGCCTATTATAGTGTTGCAGCTAAGCATGCGTATTATAACAACATCCTTAAAAATCCTTACCAGAAATACAGATGAAAAAGAAACATACTACCTCAACAAAAGGGTACACACTGACGATCAAATGTGTGTATGTATGCATGTGTGTGTGTGTGTGTGTGTGGGTGTGTGTGTATGTGTGTGTCCATTTTAACTGTTCATGTCTGTTAAATCACAATATGCATCATCAGAGACCTTTTGAAGGAACTCTAATCAGCCAGAGCCAAGTCCACACTTCAGATTTCAAGAGATTCTTTGCATCTCAAAGAGCGCAAGAGTGGAAATGAGATGTGACATTTTGTTTGTGCCGTGCACATGCTCTGCAGTAAATAAATAAATATCGGGGCGTGACAGACAGAGGCTGCCTAGCATCGTCTCGTCGCACCACACTCTCTGGTTAACTGTCACACCATTAAATTGTCTCTCTCTCTCTCTCTCTCAGACATGTCGCCCTCCTGATTGGTTAGCAGATGTAAAGTGAGGGAGCACTTGCCAAACAGTTTCCGAAAGCATGAAATTGACATTGTGAATCACATGTGACACCCTGACTTCTGTGGCTTGTAATTGATCCGCATTTAGGCCATGGGTGGTGGGGGGAACAGAGACAGACAGACAGACAGACAGACAGACAGACAGACAGACAGGCAACACAGAGATGAGACGAAGGATGATACCGCCATTACAGCTCGAAAATGTTTCTTAAATCTCTTTTCTTTCCGACACCACCATCACCACCTCATTCCTCAGGACTGATTGCATCTTCCATTTTCATACCTGTGGTGTAAAGACATGAGCTAGGCTTGAGATATCTCTCAACTACTGAGAGACTACTTATTGCTCTTTCAGTTGGAGGATCTCTTCAGTCATCCTAATTAAATTGAACTTTTTAATCTGCCTCTTTTAATCCTGGGTCTCATGTGGCAGGGCCTCGGTGATGTGATTCTGAAAGGAAGTACTCCAGATTCCCAGATTCACTCTTATCTCCAGCCTGCCTCTGCCTCAGAAACACAACCAGAGCTTTATGCATGGAACAGAAGCACCATTAGGCCTTTGAGGTTGGCGTCTTCATGAACAGAAGGAACCCAGTGTTACAGTTACAGTCAAAAGTTCACGTAATAGCATTTCTACTTCACAGGAAACTAGTTCAGAAGGTTTAAGGTGTCTGGAAACGTTAGTTTAAGTTTAGTTTAATCTTCTTCAGTGTTTTGAAAATGTAATCAAACAAATCAAGTATGATATTGCTGAAAAGAGCTAGGATCTATCTATCTATCTATCTATCTATCTATCTATCTATCTATCTATCTATCTATCTATCTATCTATCTATCTATTTGAGCATGTAGTCTGCCGTGTTCATTTATTCAGATCACAGGTTTACATTAGGGTTCAAATTCAGGCACTGAGGTGGCCAATTTGCTTTTGTTTTCCAGCAAACTGTGTGTGTGTGTGTGTGTGTGTGTGTGTGTGTGTGTGTGTGTGTGTGTGTGTTAACTGGGCTGGCAATGAGCTGGCTTCCCATCCATGGTGTATTCCCACCTTGCACACATCCCCTGATCCATCATGACCCTGTATGATTGGAGCGTTTATTCCAGACAAATAGTTTAACTATTACAGGTGTTTATTATTATATTAGGCCTTATTATATTTATATTATAATTGTACCTAATAATTATGTGGGTTTTTTTTATATCCACTCCTGACTCGCAGTTCAACAAACATCTCTGTCATTCGCAGAGAGCATAATGATGGATGACAAATTATTTTTTTTACATGTGCAACCTTATATTTTGTGAAAGGCAAGAATATAGTTTACGGAGAACAATTTGAAAACGTAGAGTTCCTTCTACTGTGACAAGTTGCTTGATTTAATTAGAAATAAATAATGACTATCAGTAATTATACCACATGCTGTATGTTTTTAGATAAAATACCATTATTTTCTTTTTATAAATAATATCAAATGGTATTTATGGTAATTATGCGTTTTCTTTAGCACATTGACATTATTTTTTGTAATACTACCCGATGCTCTTCAATCACATACAGTTCTGCTCATAAGTTTACACACCCGGTCAGAATTTTTCCAGTTTTAGAAAATATAAGTGATCATACAAAACACATTTCATTTATTTAGCATTAGTTCTCAGACGCAGCGATTTATTACCACAGAAATTTCCACATACTATATATTAATCATAATAACAACTGAAATTGCACAGTGAACTGTAGTTAGTACAGTATCTGTTAAATATACATTCAAGTAGTTTCTATAATCTTCCAGAAACACTTGCAATACAAATACACATTTAATACCCATAAACCGCTAATATACAAGTATTATACGTACTGTACATGAAAATAATTTTTGTAATTATTTATAAGAGCACTCACAGAGCACTCAAAGCATTTTATCATTTATCTGAATATAGACTAGGGTTGTTGTCAAATTCCTATTTTAATTGCATTCATATTTTAATTGCTTATATGCTTTAGCATTTAAAGGAATTTCAGTAATAGTTTTACGTGTAAAGAGTCTAAACATCCTCAGTGTTTAACTCATCTTCAGCACTTTTATATCCCAATTAAACACAAAACACAACCATTTTATGAAGGACCCTTTTTAAGAACCCTTAATTATTCAATGAACACTCACTGCAAAACAAATAAAATAAATAAAAAACAATAAATAAAGCAAAAATGTATCTAAAATTTCCTATTAACATTTTTTTATTTATTATATGATTCCAATAAATCAAATATAGGATTATTAAACATTTGTTCTATTGGCAGATTATTTTGCTTCTTTCTAGAAATAAATGCTTAAAACTAGCTAAACTATCTGCCAGTAGAACGAGACTGTTTCAAGCTTTAACTTTAAGCAACGATGACTATAAATAGGTTTAATAATCTCATATTTGGGTTATTGTAATCTTATAATAGGAAATCTCAGACTAATTCAACTATACTCAAGATTTTTTACTTGCTAACATATCAATGTTTTTTTAATTATTATTTATTTATTAATTTATTTTTTGCCGTGTTTGGTTGTCCCTCTTGGAAGGAGGGACAGAGCTTCCTAAAAGTGCTCTGAACCCTTAAATATTCAATAAGCCCTTAAAAGAAACCTGGAAGTCCCCTCGTTTCTAAGACTAGTACAAGACAAACAAGACAAAAGCAAACAGGACAGAAGCAGGAAGTGTTAACTGCACAATGCACATAACCCACTGGATCCAAAGTTAGGTGTGATGATATTTGGTTTCCTTTCTTTCTATTGGTGCTTGACAACGTCTACTGTTGAACCAAATGGCATGGCCTAAACCATCATCATCCTCTTCATCCATTGTCTTATAGCTATAGAGAAGAAGCTCATGTGGTTTGCTGTTTAAGATTCAGATCAGGGACAGTTGTGATAAAGCTTGTTCTAGCTGGCGATCCAGAGATAGGGGTCTTACCTGAGAGTCATTTTCAGCATGATCGCCCTTATCTGGGCTAAGCTGACTTCCTCTGTCCTCTCTCAGCCCTTGCTAACCTCTCACCTGGACAACACCACACCACCAAACATAGGATTGTCTCCTGCCAAAGATGCTTGTTTGCAAGGGATTAGCCTTTTTTTTTTCCTGTTACACTGACCATGCTTGGGTGCCATTGTTGGCGAAACGCATCCCAGGACAATCGCCATAATCAACATGGGCTAAGAGCCAAAGCATATAAACACAGAAAAGCCCTGGACACTCCATTTTGTGTGACCATGAGAGGAGCCATAAATCTAGGAGACCGAACAAACACATGTTTACAGTCAAATAGTATGCTCTTTTTTTTTTTTTTTCAAACAAATATACCATGGGAGAGCAGGGAGGAAAATTTAATTGCTATGAAAATGATGATGCCCTGAGAGTTGTGTCACGAGGATGGCGCGGCAAATGAATGGAACAATGAGTCTTTCAGGCAATTACCTCATTAGATTGAGAGTAGAGTTTCATAATTTATCAGGCTGTCGAGATTAAAGTAATCCACAACACTGAAACTCAAGAGCTGATCTCATAATGGATATTTTAATCATGCCCCTCAAAAAGAACGAGGAGCCTATTAACTTTCCATTTCAATTTTTTAAATAAAAAAATGGCTTTGTGCACCTCTGAAATTACCAAGGCATCCCATAAGATGTTACAGTTGATTATTTTGAGACTTTAAAGAATCAGAACTGGATTCCAGGCTATTGCGTGCAACACAATTCTCATTTTATCAAAAAAAAAAAACTGTATTGGCAGTTTAAAAAAGAAATGAATAATGCTCTTGCTACATATTGAATTCAGATGCATAAAACTAAGACATAGAAACACAAGGCTGGAGGTGATAATGGTATTTTTAAATAGCAATCATATTTGGAAATGCCTCGTATTAACCCACACTCAGGAGTGGCGAGGTACGCTAGGGAATGCAATAAGGTTAAAAGTCTGGTAATAACTGTCTCTATGGCAATGATACAAGTTTATCCAGAATATTTACATCCTAATCTCCTGAGAGGGACATTAATGTGGGAGTGGAGCCCCTAACACTGGCCTTAGATAAGCTCAGTGCTCACATCTCACCTCATTTTCTCCCTATTTCTTTCACTCTATTTGAATTTCTCTTCTTCTCCTTCCTTTTATTACACCAAGCATGCTATTAAACATGTTCTCCAAATCAACACCGACCACACGATGCTGAAGGAGGAACAAATTCTGATGCTGGATTAAGCGTGGCCACAATTGTCCCATTACCGCTAAAGACTGATACTTTCCGGGCCGATGCAGCTGTCGAGAACAGCCGATAAGTTGGCTGTGATCCATTTGTTTGAATTGAGGCACATTAGAAACTCAAATAGCCCGAATTAGCAGCTAAATGTTCGCCTCAAACTGTCAAAGCAGTGGTAAACAAACAGCAGCAGGGTGGGAATAGAGCGATCCAGGCCCTGTGGAGGCACACTCTAGGGGCTTCCTGTGGAGACTTCCCCATAGTTACCACACTCAATACTGGCCCTGTGAACTGCACCGAGGATATTTTCAACTAAGCAGGAAAATGTGCTCTGACAAGGTTTAGTGTTCAGTGACAAGACTGGGACGCAACACAGCTAAAACCTAACACTAGCCTTCTTCACATGGGAGATGTGTATTTACATAAGATAAGATTTGCTAACTGGAATCCATTTGTAATAGTACACAGGCATCCTCGTTATATTATAGTTGCCTGTATTTATGAAATTTTGGCACTTGGGTATTAGTAAAAATAGGTTAAGGAATACTAGAGAGCTGGTGGCTTGACAAATTTAAAAAATTTTAAAAAAGGAAGCGTGAGATGATTAAGTGAGCTTGTGGATCTAGTAGAAGTAGCATAATAATTATATTTTTCTTATACACATTATGCCTAACACATAAGACATTTAGTATTTATGTCACCTTGTACTGCTTACAACATTACGAGGGACTAATCTTTCCACAAGACCCAAATCTGAAGTAAAATCCGAGCAACTCTAGCCTGTTTCTAGCTCAGCCTTTACTATTCCTCAGTCCAATTATGATATCAGTCATTTGATAGCACTCATGAGTATCCTCTTTTAGAAAAGAGCAGAACAAACTCGAAAGCTTCTTATCTTTCACCTAAGGACGGATCGTACCTTAGCGAGTAATTCATCTTCAACCCTCCATGGAAAAGAGACAGGCTGTGAGCTGACAAAAAAAAAACACTAAGATGATGTGCGTATGTTTGTGTGTGTGTGTGTGTGTGTGTGTGTGTGTGTGTGTGTGTGGCTCAGAGGGAAATGAATAGAGTGAGGTCAGTCCTATATTGAGCAGTGAATGGAATGATCAGGTCTTTAAAAGGCTATTGTGGGTTTATATTTGGTGAGAATAGCCATATTATCACATACTAGCTCTATTGTTCCGAAGTCAAAGTCATATCCGATGATGATTGGCTTGGTGAAGTGTGTTGATGGAAAAAAGCAGAGCCCATTGCCTCCCCATCTCCAGCGCACATTGCATTGGCATATGCGGCTCACTGAACCCCAGTTTTGGCCAAAATTGAAGAGCTTACACAGAGGAAAATAAATAGGTGGTTGAATAGCAATAGCCCGTGCCCCTGCACCTCTTATCAGTGGGAATCTAACAGCCGTGCTGTTTCAGAATTTCAGTTTAGCTTCCGATTAAGGTATGTCCCGGCATTTTATTCCCTACATCTCTATGCTTCATAGCTCTCAAAGACTTCTGGGTAACTGCCTATTATCCGACAGTTCCACTCCACTGACCCTGCCAATAAAACTTTTCATATCCCAATAAATGAACTCAATTGCTGCATTCTAAACATTTACACTGCGCTAACAGATCATCTCGAGACCTTGGAATTGGCTAAATTCATTTTTCCTGATGAATATATAGAAGGAGATTAGAGATATGATAGCTTTTCAGATTGCTGCACCCAGAGAAATTAGTTTAGCGGGCGTTTACAGAGGCTAAATTGGAACCATTAAATAGCGGATTGAATTGATAGCACATTCATTGTCTCTCCATCGGTATCACTGTAAAATCAATTAGCCGTCACTTTTTCCAATCCCAATAAAGTGTGATTGTCAGCCACGCATGGCTACAGAGAGCCTGACAGGCACTTGGAGTGGAACACCATGTGAAAACAAATTTGTGTGCTGGGTGAATGGTGGTAAATGTGAGCTGTAATTGGGTGCGGAAGTACAATTGTCTTTATCAAAAGGCAAATGGGCATGGTATGGACTATTAGCTGGAGCTCTGGCCATTCAGAAAGAAACTCATGAATTCTTTAGAAGTGCTAGAACACCAGAGCGAAGAAAAAAAAGGGATATTTATTACATCTTTTATTAGCACTGTGATGTGAGCACAATGTGGTTATACATAATGATATGCACGCTTAAAAATCGCTGCAGATTTAAGATGTAGCGACACACTTTTAAAGAAATCTGACTTGACATTATTGTAATGTTCAGTAATGACAGAAGCAACGGAAATAATGTGTGAAAAGGCATGTTGTTGACACTCTGGAGTGATGTAATATAGGTCAAAAAAGAGAAAATATACTTTACTGACTTTATATGTGTGCATTTAAAGTTTATATGTGTGTTATACGGGTCATATGGGAAATTCTGCTGTGAAATAAATTTACTTGACTCTAATGAAAATCTAGGGAAAAACTGACATACGTCACTACGGAGAAACGTTAGCGATAAAGCTAACTGATATTAGCTGATAGCTAGTGAGGTAAATAGTATGCTAAACGGTACGCTCTTGATCTGCTCCTGATTCAGTATTTGAAAATTTTTAAATATAGGTGTACTTTAAGAATAAGAAAAACGTGAATATTAGCTTTACATATTTTACATACATAATACTTCTCAGTACATTTGAATGATTAAACCTATTATATTACATTGCTTTAAATCCCAGTAACATTTCTTTGCTTCATGACTCTTGGATCATGTTTAATTTGCTGAATTAGACAGAACCACACATCAGACTCATTCTATACCTTTTTGTGGTTTAATCTGTCAATATGGAATTTGCAGTCATTTTCTTCCAAATTAGTATGACAAATTGCCCATCAGTTTCCCACCATTGTGGAAATAAATGTGTAACTGAATGATCTAACTACACATACCATGGGAAAAGGGACAAACGATTCAATTTTAGAGTCTTTCCAAACTCATTCAGTATTTCAACCATATATACTTATATACTGTACATAACATCGGCAGTACTTTTTATTTTTCGACTGGGGGCTTATAAAATCATCTCTCTCGGAGAGCTGCATTCATTCTGGTCAGCTACTCCCCTTCAGAAGCAAATCAAACCACATTATGCCTGTCAATTTGCCACAGGCGTTCCCGGATGTCCTCCGAGATCAAGACTTTCATCTCATTTTGCCTTCTAATGAAATCAAAATGGGAATCCTTCTATCCCTTGCCTTTGTGCCAGGAATCCTATTATCCTTACATCGAGCGAGCCTTAGTACCATATTGGTGAAACTAATGCCACGGTTTTCGCATGCGACACATATGGACGTGCCAGCATTGCGAGTGGCTACACTATCACATATGCTGTGAAATTATGAAGCATGTGACATGTGGATATCACCAAACAGGCCCACAACAGATGAAGACCCGGGAAAGACCCAGGCACCCAGCAGGAGCAGTTTGGAGAAGGACGAGAGGTTATTAATTGGAGGCTGATTAAACCGTTTGTGCGTGGAGTTGCCAGGATACTGTGCAGAATGTGCTCGAATGCAGCATAACACTCAAATGTTACATCTTTACACTTTAAACACACTCCTGAACACTGAACAGATATTATACCACATACATGCATTACATTGAGGTCCAAAACTCCAAAGACTTTTTTTTTCTTAATTAAAAAAAATAATAACTAATACAACATTCACAATCTATATCAATACTCAAATATAAAATAATATATCAAATGAAACTAAAACAAGATTGGAATAATTTGTCAGCAAGGCCCAAAAGATCAGTACAATATATTGCAGTATAGTTTTTAATATAATATATATTTGTATGATTTCATAATCTCTTCATTTCATAAAATGTATTATTTACTGAAAGCAGTAGCAAACAATTACCTGATAGGAGCATATGGGTGTCACTTAAATAAAAAAAAATGGTAATAAAATATACTGGGCCTCATTTAAAAAAGAAATAAGAGCATAGTGAAATTCATTTAGTTTCAAATTATGCAGTAATAATAATAATAATAATAATAATAATAATAATAATAATTATTATAATAATAATAATAAATTGCCATTTACTACAGCTTATTATATACACTAATTGAGGTATGCTGTAATAAATGTGGCA
>CM074967.1:15258854-15274994 GCA_037577455.1 Pangasius macronema | reverse complement strand
CTCAAATATAAAATAATATATCAAATGAAACTAAAACAAGATTGGAATAATTTGTCAGCAAGGCCCAAAAGATCAGTGCAATATATTGCAGTATAGTTTTTAGTATATTACATATTTGTATGATCTCATAATCTTACTGAAAGCAGTAGCAAATATAAGATCTAACACCTAACTAACTAGAAACATCACAACAATTAACACTACCTGCTAGGAGCATCTGGGTGTCACTTAAATAAAAAATGGTAATAAAATATACTGGGCCTCATTTAAATAATAATAATAATAATAATAATAATAATAATAATAATAATAATAATAATAAATTGCCATTTACTACAGCTTATTATATACACTAATTGAGGTATGCTGTAATAAATGTGGCAGAACCACAGCTACAGATCTGAGGTCGGTTTCTCTGAGAGCGATCTTTACCGCTTGGGCTTGCACTTCTTCTCTGGCTCAGGTTTCGGACGAGGCTGACAAGAGGTCAGGGCCTCACCCAGGTCACCAGCCATCCCAGCTCCTCTGTGCAACAGAGAAGGCCTTTAATGTCATCCAGGCCATCGAGGTAAAGGAGGTGAGAAGCTCTGCAGCAGGTTTTTCTCACGAACCTGGATGACCTGGGGGAGATCTTTCCTGGACTGTAACCTCAGCTCGAGTGGGTGGCCGAGCTGCAGAGAGGCCTACAGGTGTGGCACAGATGCCAGTGGAACATGGCAGGTTTGAGCTGGGATAGCTGGGAGTTGGGGCAGCAGCTCCCTCCTCTCAGCTAGATGCTCACATCTGCTTCCCCATTCTCTTGCAGTAATTACCCATCACACACACAGAGCAGATGATGCACTCCACACCATTCGCCACCCAGCCAGGACTATTTAAGCAAACAGCTGAGAAGATTTCAATTAGGAAGCCACTCAGTAAATGTATTCACTGTAATGATTTTTAGAAATGACTTGAAGGTATCTATGGTGATTTATTTATTTATTTATTTAATTTGTGAATAAATTACGATTAAAAAAGCCTATAGTGCTTAAAAGAAAAACTGTTTAATGATTCCTGAATAAAGCACTTAGCAAAAAGTCATTTAAGTGTTGCTCCGCACGCTGTTCAGGACTTTACAATTACAGCGACCTGTGCTATCAGATGGAAAGAGGGAGATAAAAAGCCAGGAACCTAGTAATGGAAATGTGTTTGGAGAGGTGCGGGCTCTAATAACTAATTTTGCCTAATAAACTATAACCGATTTAATCTCCACCTTATCAGGCCAAGATTTCACCACTTTCCTTTTTAATTGGCTATTTTGTAATCCTGATTCCCAGTGGAGCTGATGGTCTGGCTCTGCCTCCGGAGGGCTCGCATGAAAATCAGTTTGAAACGGTGTGTCAGTCTCATTCTGAAGTGGCCATCTGGCCAGCGTACAGGAGCGCTGAACCCCGGGGTCTCACCCAGGCAATCAGCAGCAGCTTTACAAAATGTGTTAATGCAAATTTATTAGAGATTTCCTATCGGTCGCCCTAATCTGCTTTATTATTCTCCACAGAGCCAAGCCTGTGTTAAGGACCGAATGGAAAGCAGTCTGGATCAGTCCAACAAACTTTCATACGCTGCAAACATACATATGGGTCCATGCGTGCACACAAAGACACTCAGGGATCATATCAGGGTTGCATGGATGTCAGTAGCTTTGCTTCTAACTCACAAGCTAATTTCTATGGGAATGAATAAAACATTAAAAGTAACAATAAGCTTGATCTGAATGTGGGGCTCAGTGCATTTACATATGCTTGTGCAATAAAGTTGATTCACATCCCTGACCTTGGCTTTTCTCGCCCATTAAAAATGATGATCCTTTTATATACATAAGGTAGACACACATACATATACTCAGAACTGTCAAATAATACACAAACGGAACAGCAATAACTAATTCATGAAAGAGCGTTGCATATTTTTGCTCTCCTGCACCAGGCATCTGAGACAATCCAAACAGAAATAATGGCTGGTTTGAATTCAGGCTGAACATATTATACACTTTAATGCTTATTGGAATACTGAATGCATCAACAACATTTATGATAATAATAACTGCCCTCTGAACAGGCAAAAAAAAAAAAAGTTTGCATTGTCTGTTGTCATTATGATAACTGCAAGCACAAAATTGTATAATTCGTTCAATTTCAGCTTCTATTTGGGCTGGGCTGTAATACTATCAGTCTCACTTAATTCTGAGTGTAATTAAACATATGCACCGGGCAGCAGTATTCTCAAAGTTACATTATCATATCTACATAAGACAGGAAAAGGGATTTGTGAAAGTATGGGTGCATGGACAGAAGTTCTACGCCAGCCATTGATTTCATTTAAACTTGAAATGTTCCTTAACAAAAGCAGTGGAATAGTGGATAACGAAATGGAGAAAATACATTCCCATTATTTTTAATTGGACAAGCACTTTTACTTGACACTGTGGAGAGAGCTTTCAAGAGATAAGTTAAGTGAGCTGTTCCACAGAGACAAAGAAGAAAAAAAAATAAAATAAAATAACTGTTTCTTATTCTGTTCAAAAAGCCAAGACTTTATTGCTTTTCTGGATGATAGGGCAGAATCATTGTAAACAATTGCCCCTTATCCAGAGCGGGCAGAGAACTTGTTCATTTGCACTTTAGCATGCCCGTGTGTATCTGCACATAAAGGAGTCTATTAAGCAGTGAAGTTATTACAGGCAGCAGTCAGTCTCCCCATTGCTACGATAAGGGTTGAATAAGATTAAATTATCCTTATCACTCAGCTGACCCTAGAAACAATAAGAGGCTTGAGGCCACTAGATTGTGTGTTGAGACCGCCAATATGACATTTATCAATGTGAGAGACATTTTTAAACACCATACAGTAACAATCTGGCAATCACCACCAGGGTGACATCAGAGCAAACGTGTTCATTCAGTAGAGGTAGAGAATAATGGGAAAAGCCCCTGCATTATTGCAGGCTCTTCCTGGAAGCTATAGAGCCCGTCATTAATCCCAACTGTCTGTAAAATTGAAGCAATAAAAACCCCACTCCACATATATCAAATATCTCAGCCAGTGATATCCAGAAAATATAAATCTGGAGACAAATAAAGAGATTTATCAGGAGATTGTTTCAGTTAAGATTTCTGGGTACTCCACATTCTTTTTGTTGTACAAGAGAGAGACATTACACCCATGGCAGCGCGTGACCTCATTTGCTGAGGAGAAGAAATTTAATTAACAAGGCAAACATTGTCTGTCCCAGTGCCTCTGCTGAGACTCCAGCAGACAGCAACTACCTTTTAATACCCGTCCAAAACGGCGTCATTACAGCCCGACAGGCAACCTTCAAAAACTTCACTTAGTAAATATTAAATCACTGGATTCTGAGGATTTAAAATCCTCAAGAAGATTTCGATTAGTGTGTGTGTGTGTATGTGTGTGTGTGTGTTGGTTTTTAAGAAAATAACCACACTTCAATAATTACTCCAGACCTTCACAGCAGTGTTTCTTCTCTTTTTTTTTTTTTTATTTGGGCATGTGCGTGTGTGTGTATCGGGGGGTGGGCTGCACAGATGCCAGCTGAGTTGACAATATGCTCCTGGTCCTATGCCATATAAAGATGGGGCGGAGCCCCTCGGTCTCTGTGCATCATAAAGCCTTTCAAATCCCAACGCATGCCAGTCCGGGTGCTCTGATGGAAAGGGAGGGCTCTTATGTGCCAATAAACAGCATGATGGGAATGAAGAGAGAGAGAGAGAGAGAGAGAGAGAGAGAGAGAGAGNAGGCTGATAAAAATTCAAAAAGAATGGCTGTCATTCATAAAGAGAGACCCCGGTTTCAGGACAGTGTCTGGGGATCGGGAGGTGGTTACTGAGGGTAAGAGGCTGATTAGAGTGCCACTTATTGGCTGAGCTCACATGGACAGAATGAGGACAAAACCGAACTCAGTGGGCAGCAGAAGTTTGGGCCAGGCTCACTAACCACTGCTGTGACCCAATAAACACGACCATCACTCTTCCCGAGCTCCTCAGAGGCTGCAGCCTTCAGGCCCAGCTCCACCACATTCGACCCTTGTACAGTACACAGCAGTAAGTACTGCTGAACACAAATCATTTCAGAAAACATGGACTGCAATGCAACATGGGGGACTATAAGTAGAGTGAGTTTAGAGTAAGAGTATAGAGGATGTATTAAGTTTCTCAACTCACCTAAACCAGACTGACTGACAGTTATTTTGTACTGCGTTTATTTCTGCCTGTCAAGGTGTTCTAAGGTCAGCAGTAAGACAGGGATTCCCTTTGCGTGAAGCATGAACAGACCATTAAACCTCTGCTATGTCTTCACAGACTTGGAAATGCCTTATGTGTTTGGTAAATGTTTTCCATGATGCTGTTTTTTTTTTCTCAGCCATTATTGCAAGAGCAATGCCTGAACAAGCCAGGCAATAATAGAGCCAGTGCTCCATTACCCCAGCTTCCATTCATGCTAATGATGTGCACCATTACTCTTCTCCTGCTTTAACTCCTTTGCCATTTTACTGACTTATGGCACTATACATAACAGGCAAAATCACACTGGATGCAGGGGGGGGGAGAGTTCATGAAAAACAGAACATGAGCAGTGAAGCCTGTACCAGAGACCACGCCAAAACAACACTCAAATGCTGCCATGTTTCTCCTCTTCCTTCTTCTGGTTTATCCACTGTGAACGCATGTAATTGGGTCTGTGACAATATCAAACTCACAGCTGAAGTGAGGTGGCATCAAAAGCAGGAAGCACAGCAAAACAATTTTAAGCCTAATTTGGTATGAGACATGACTGTCCCAGTGGCGGCGCACAACACAGTCAATTACGTTATGGATTAAGTGCGCACAATCAAAAAGATAGAACAAGATAATGTGCTGAGATACATTCGCAACACAAGCAATTAATTGAAGAAGCGTGACACTGAGCTGTTCGAGATGAAGGAGGAGAGAAGGTTTTGGCACTTCATCATTATTAACGACAAAGACGCCCGCGAATCTCCAGGAGGCCGAGCTGTGGCAGCATGGAGAAGAGGGAAAAAAGGGGGCGGGGGTAGGCAGCCGTATGGTTCAGGAAAGGCAGACGGAGCTGTCAGACAGGCCGTCCGGATTCCGTGGCTGCTGTCTATTACTCATGTGACCATTGAACCCGCCAGGCGGAAAACGACTGGGGTTCACGAGGTGATTAATGAGCTCTCGACTGCCACCCGTCAAAATATGATGCCGATTATTAAGCCTGGACCTCTCACAGGACAGGGCCCTGGAACTCGCTTTCATCGAAAATCAATTTGATATTTCCCTCAAAACGGGAATCGCTACGTCTTTATTCATTAACGGCCTGACACTGTGTTTAAACTATGTGCCTGGCTTCGGTCCCATAGGTTTAAGAATTAGAGATAAGGAGGCTTCTGGATGTACGCGCTGAGCATGTCATGAGTGAATATGGTCAAACTGGAAGAGATAGAGGAGATTTACATTGGTCCACCGAGAGAATGTCCAGCATAGAGGACACATTACATACTGCAGCGCATGGGGTGGACAGTCACAGAAGGTTCTACCTGAAAGAAAAAGTAACGATACATTAAACGAATTAGATTTCCAATAGGCTTGCAATAAAACCCAACGATCCAGCAGTCACCTTGTGCTAATATTAGAAATAGGAAGAGAAAGAGAATGGCAGCTGCGAAGCTATCATTCACCGGCTAGAGGAATAATGAGTTCTCCTCGTCCTCTTTCGGCACCTCCACATCCTCTGCATCCACCACATTAGAAGCAAAGGAAGGCTATGCAGCGGCCATCAGGTTAGGCCACAGGAGACTCTGAAGGAGATGAAGCCACACATTTGATCTGTGTATCACGGTTAGAGGAACAGATGTGACAGAACGCTGGGTTCTTGATAAACAGGCTATCTAGGGCACACACCATCTAAGATGCCTCTCTAGGGGCAGTTGGGAAAACCCAAGGCGTTACAAAGACACCCAAAGCAAATTATCCTGACAGGGATGAAACAATAGCAAATTGGACAAATGATATAATGTGAGGCCTATGGTCCCCAGCAGAGTGCGGCACGATGGCTGTGCTTGTGGAGAATTGGAAATAAGAACAGGCTTTGATGCTAAAGGTCAGCCAAGACAGTAGCTCTCAGCATGGCCGCCTCATTGAAAGATCCCAAATACCCCCCCGCAACCCCCCACAGACCCCCCCCCCCCTCAAGAAACAATCTCTCACTCAGCACGCCCATTGTAATGACGTTGTTAATAATGCATTGTATATAAAAGGAGCCCAGTTTTTATTTCTCAAGAGAGTGCCTCATGGGCTGCCAGCTCGTAATGGGGAGATTTGAGGAACAATTTTTAGAGATGTCACTGACAGCCTCACAGACATATTTTCTTGGGACTCAATAAATCAAAGTGGTGGTATTTCACTGTCATAAAGCTTGCGTCTCTCTATGATAAATAGCCCCAGTATTGTACAACTGCAGCAAATGAGGCCCACATCAGGGAGGAAGAGCGGGATTACTATTACGAGTGCTGGGAGGCCAAGCGTCAGCTTTTATGACCCGCCCGCGCCACTAAATACATTCTGACAAATTCCCATTAAGAGCGTATTCATTATTTTGTCTGCTTGTGAGAGGAGTGCACAGGGTGTCAGAGCAATTTCGAAATGACGCTAATTTGAATTCAGCACACCAACGAGACAAAATGGAAGTCGCAATGTTCTCTTCGCCCGGGAGGACAAATCTACCTCTTCTTTTTCAGGAACGTTTGATTTGGCGCTTTGATTTCACTTTGACAAATCAATTATGAGTCAGTTCAAAGAGCCTGAAAAATGCTTGCTAGATTTCACAGGCCAGAGGCCACTGCTGAGGGAGTTCAGCTGAAAACTTTCCCATGGCAAAGGAGAGGAGGCCTGTGTTAGTAATCTAACACAGTCCAGGCCTGTGTCCTCCAGTACAGCAGGCTGTGACCAGTCTCACTCATTAATCACCTACCACTGACACTGGAAACATCCTGGCCCTCTCGGATGGGCTAAATAACTCTAACCATAACAGGCTAGGGTGGCCCAGGCAGCTGGAAAAGTCCAAGCCGCTCCAAGAGAAGTGCGAGAGCGATGGTATTGTGTTGTCTTTGTTTACATAGGCCCTCATCAGCACAGTGAGTGGCCTGCATGAGAAGGACAGCTGGCCATTTGGACTGGGCTCCCCACATCCCCCTAAGCAGCAGGGAGCCGGCATCACAGGCCAAAACAGGGCGATCGAAGGGTTGGAGGGGGGTGGGGGGTTGGGGGTGTGGGGTGTGGCGGTGTCTGCTGATCCCATCTCCCTGCCTTGGCCCCGTCTCATTGCTCCCTCATTCGGACATGCCAGCACTTCCAGAGCGTGGCAGCGTAACAAAACAGCAGCACAATACAGATATTTAACTTTTTATACTCACAGACAAGCTCCACACTCATTTCTTGCTTTTAGTGTGGTGACGTACTGGAGCCTCAGAGGCAGCAGGCAAGGCAGAGGGAAGTAGCGTAGAGGAGGGAGGAGGGGGCATTACCATGCATTTGCATCCCAACTCTTCAGACACGAAGGCGGATTGATTAATGGGGACAGGGCTGGCTGAGCCATAACAGGGATCCTGCTCAGGTTAAGTGGTGCTTAGATTGTTTTATATAGCCTGTGATTAGAAGGATGAAGCTGAAGAGTTTTGATCGCTCTGAGTTCGCACCCTCTCTAATCAGCAGGGGCCTTTCGATCCAACCTGACCTGGCAACTTCAATCAGACATGGCTGCACTGTTTTCCACAAAGCCTGACAGCCTGTCCAGCAGTAATAAAAAAAAAAAAAACACCAGAGAGAGTGCAATACTAAGCTAAATGGACATTTAGTGTTGCCTATTATTTTGAACAAAACAAAGAGGATTAATATATTTATCGCACTTGAAATGTCTATCTCAAGCTTTAGTGGGAAGACAATAAAGGGCACGACAGTGGACTCATTAACTAACGCATATTACTTTCTTGCAGCTGTTTAAAAGAATCATGGCTATGCAAACTTACAGTGGATATAGTGGATAAAAAGAGGCTGTCATAGCATATCTACATTATAAAGTATTGCTACTCTAACTTTCATTGCCAATATGTAAGCAATAAATACAGCACTCACCTGCTATGCTAATCATCACACCATTACATTTAGCCATGCTAATCAGCTTACAGTATGTGAACTGTCGCACAGATAAGAGCAAGAAAAATCTACAACTATACAAAAAAATATTTATAATAATCTATGAACCCAAACCTCCACACTCCACATGACCAATTGTCATTGCAGAATCATAGCTGTGCCACAGTACATCCAGGATAGGACAGAAGGAGAGAGCATTAGCCACAGGTCTCCGATGATCACCTCCACTTAACCTTTTCACCCTGAAACCCATCTCCGTGACACTGCTCTGAGCACAACACAGCTTGCCCACTACACAATTTCCACTATTTTTGACAAAACCGTGAAGGTACATGAATAAACATAAACCTCACTGCAACCATGCTAGCACTGTTGAGTACACCCATAAGAAGCAAGTGAGAGAGAAAACGAGCGGGTGCTCCTGAAAACGCAGGCAGCTCATCTGTCAGGGGAGCGTCTCACAGAGCGCCTCGACTTTTCCTTTCAAACACACTGGGTAAGTATTTTAATTAGTTGGCTAATTGTCTAAGTAATTGGTAGACAACTTAGCTCAAAGAGTAATCAATCTCAACAGGGCTGTGTTCTATCACATCAAAGGATCTGTAATTAAGACAGTTAACTGAGGAACGCGCTCAAGGCCGGTGCTGTGGCGTGGGGGTGGATGAACCCAGATAATGCAAGACTGACAAGATGAAGCCTCCAGTGAGAATCTAGAGACGGAAGAAGGACTTATCATAATGTAGGGTGGGGGTAAGGAAGGGTGGGGGTAAGGGGGGGTAAGGAAGGGGGGGGGGCACTTTCCAAGACTTCAGTAATGAAAATGCTAGCCTGGCATTGCATGCTTTAATATGCTGAAAATGAGTAGAAAGGAAATCTTTATTAGTGTGCTAGAAAGCTATACTCATGCCTCACTTTTATTTCATTTTCTAAAAAATCTCTATTAAAATGCAATTATAACAGCAAATAACAATTCATCATGTTACCTTGTATTTACCGTAAAAAGCTCTGTGTTGGTCAATAATAGGAAACATTGCCTCATTAGACGTGTGGTGGAGCAATTCACTCTCTCAGGCACATTTTTGGTTTGTTCAAACCACAGCTATCATTATCTACAGTTCACTCTCATTTCACAATGCCTTTGCTCTGGTTATAGGCAATTATGAATTATGTTTGGGAGGAGGCCCGGCTTCATTTCTCGAATTCCTCAATCTGGGGAAATTTTAATCTAACCATTGCGGAAAACAAGAACCATAATGAACAATTATACAAACAGTCAATTTCTGTGTTGTGCAGTCGACTTAATTAAAATTACTATAATGAAAAATGAACTAGTTACAGCATGGAACCTTACTTATCAATTTTCCAAAAAAAAAAAAAAATGAGTGTGTGTGTGTGTGTGTGTGTGTGTGTGTGTGTGTGTGTGTGTGTGTTGGGGTGTGGGGTGGGGTGGGGTGGATTGAAATGCTTCCTGCATTAGTAAGTTAATCAAAACGACCTGACTTGCAATAAAGATTGGAATTATTTTACAAATAAATGAAAATATCAATGGTATTATTAATTACAGGGCCCAACAACCCAATTCCAGCATATCAGAGAAGATGTATAATGGGTGGGAATAAATCATGTCATTGTAATTGGTATATGAATCTGTTCCCTCACGACGTCGTTAACAGAGAGCACTGTACACAACCATGTGACCTAAACATATACATATATCATATGAATGAATTTAAAAGTTTCCAAATGTCAAATTCAAATCCCATTAATTGGTAACTCTTCAACCGCCAGTTCTTTCACAGCAGGTAGACCAACATCTTAAAGTGACATAATCTAATGCTGGGATGAAGTGGATAATATAGTACAAGTATGAGCAGAAGTGCAAGAATGCAGGTGGAGAACCTTCAGCAGCATGGAGAGGGGCTGAGATGTTTCAGAAACGTGTGTGGGTTGAGAATGTACTCATCAGCACGAATCAATGCACTACTTTGATCCAATGCAGACCAAACAGCGTGTGTTCGCCACACCACGGCTGGGAGAGCTATTAGTGACCAATTTGCTGAAATGCGGAAACTGAAGTCAGTTTGACAAATCCTGCTTCTCTTATACTTACTAAAGTAGACTGGACAAGACGTAGCACATTTGCTGTTAAAGCATAACCCTCTATTCGGAGCTAGCACAGATCTCACCATGCTAGTTAATATTAATGTGTACACAATCTCATGCAGCAAAGGAGGCAGGCTATGTTAAATGATCAGATTACGCTGGAAAACTGATAGCAGATGTACGCATGTTCGAACCCAAGTGGCTAATTACAGAGGGGCTACCCCGAGAGACAGACAGGAGAGGAAATTAAAACAGTCCTCCTCCTCCTTCCCTCCCTCCCTCTCCCTCTCTCTCTCTCTCTCTCTCTCTCTCTCCTTCCCACCCTCTCCCTCCAGCAACGGCCAATAAGGAAAGTGGCACTGACAGATTGACAAATAAGGTTAATAAGTACTTTCCACTTCTCCTAAAGGCTAATCAAATATTAATCCTTGCAGTGTGGTCAGCAGAAAAATAACAAACAATCAGTGGAGAGGCATTGATTCAATTGATTTGCCAGTGAAGCTTTTGAAAACAAATTTCCTGAACATTTTACACAGTCAAAAGAAAAACTTCTCCATTCAGTCTCCACGGTTCCATATAATATCTCATAATTGGAACGGCCAACAGTGCAGGAGAAAAAGACAGGATTGGAATAAACCTATAGACAGAGTTCATTCCAAAACAGTTACTATCACCACATAAAATGAAACACTAGCTATTAAATAGTGATTCTCACTCACACAGTATACAGTATGTACTGATTTTGTGTGTCAACAAATATATCCAAGAAATGGATAGAAATAGATTCAACCTAATAAAACACAGACATACAGAGCGACAACATACAGTCGTAGTTCTCTCGAAACTGATTTGCTAATGTTTTCTCTTTAAAGATTTAAACGATATCTTAGACAAATCCATTCTCCAGCAGCACAAATGATTTCATGAGGTTACGAACTAAATTCCCAATTACACACCAAGAATAATTTGTGCGCCTTACTCAATTCAAAGAAATGCTGGCAGATCTATGAAATAATCCCTCATGGGTAGAAAAGGAAAACACAAGAGACTGCAGTCAGCGCGCTAAAATACGAAAACACCCAGCAATATTTGTAGGAAATTGGAAATCAAGCACTCAGTAGCAAGGGGGAAGCATTATTGTGACAGAGGATAGCAGTTGTGATAGGGTTGTTTTGTAGCCTCTGTTTTTTTTTTTCTTCTTCAACTCCCTAGCCGATTCTCCCTCTCCTTTTTTTTTTTTTCTCCACTGCTTTCACTAATCACAAGCCCCAGGACATCTCGAGGCCTAGTGGACTATGTCTGCAGCCCTAGACACACTCACTGATAGGACAAAATTGGATCCAGTGTGAATGCAAAGAAGCTTATCATCCAACATTGCCAGGCACTGCTTCCTCCTAGAGCATATGTCAACATCATTTATTAGATGTGGCAAGGGACTAAATAATGTATGATCACAAAACGAAAGGGGAAAAAAATGAAGCTCTCGCAGCAGGTGGGTGGAATAATATTTGGAAAGAATATGAAAATTATTAATAGAACCCCCTTGAGGGAGAATTATTTGTTAACATTATCCGGTAAGTCACTGGGGGTGCTTCAAATCTATGATTAATCATATAGAACATTTTCAATAATAACAATATTATGGAGTAAAGGCTTTCCACTTAACGGTAAGTCTGCATAAAGTAGACCATCATTAAGATAATACGCTTTTTGATTCAGTGATTCATACTCACGTTTCTCTAACTCATCTCCCTGGAACGGGTTCAGATTCAGGGATGATGCCGATCCGTCTCTTTTTTGGGTGTCTTAATGAAATCAGCAATGCGCATTTTTTAGAGAATCGTAGACGCTAAAAGACAGAAGATGTAAGAAAAGCCAGACGTGAAAACGTCCCGTATATCAGATAACAGATCCGATACCGTGCGTTCATTGGTACAATGGGATGATAGTGATAGTGTTGCGTAATAAAAGGACAAAGACAAATGTAATTACAGCTGGAGTGTTTAAAAGCGTGTTTAGATCTATATGGTTACAGAGCTATATACAGTAGATATGGGCTTTGGACTGAGGAAGACTCGGGTACATTAACGCATAGAGCCATGGGCTCGTTGGACTTTGCGGTGTGACTCTTTCATCACGGAGAATCTCTAGTGAAAAGACTGCATTCCCAACATTTTACTGGTTATGCACTTAGGGAACATTAAACCAGGGCAGCAAGTGCATCCCATTATAAATGCATTAGGACGTACAGTGTTGACCGCCACTATGTTTAAGCGCATTTTAAACTCCTTATACACATATATTCATTACTGCCAATGAGTATCTGAGCAGTCCTTCAACCAGAATTCACTCCAGAGATATGTGTAATTGACTCCACATCTAACAGTATGGAACAAATCCTACTAGCAGAGGGAGTCCACAAATTGCATTAAAAACACTCAGTTGGCCTGGGATTGGAGTAAAGCACGTGTCTCTCTTTATCCCATTACACACGCTGCTCTTTAATCTACTAAACTTGCTGACGCACAGGAAAACATCTCTAATGCAGTTGCACGCAGAAAAAAACGAGGGGGGAAAAAAGTGGAAAAACATTAAACTGACGTAAGAAAGTGGGAAGTGCGCGCAGACGGCGTGTATCGACTCTGTCAGGAGCGACAGGCCTCAAAGCAGCGACACGACAAGAAACAAAGAGTTAACCACCAATCACTCGCCCTGATTGGAGCATGTTACACTGCTTCCCATTACATGTAAACAGGTTCTGACACAGGGCCGCGTTCACGTGTACGACACACGCAAAAAAAAAAAAAAAATGAGATGGGGAAAAATGGCTGCACACAACTCAACCTGTCAACATCCGCTACCTGCTTTAAATCTGTTCCCCCGTTTCAGGCAATCTGTGGGAACCAGGCCTGCAGAGCCTAATCCTGTTTTTATCCACACACACCCCCGTCTCCTGTATCACACTTTAAATTCCACTTGCTGCCTCTTTTGTGCAATTTTCATTTGATCTCGCCTTTTAAATTCAAAATCTATTCAGTTTTTTTTTACATTGGTTTCATGCTGTAGCCGTGAAGCTGTATTTATGTGGAAGGTTTGTGCAAATCGAGGGGGTATGAGTGTTTTTTTTTTAAAAGAGGGAACCACTAGTGCAACATTTCGCTGCTTTTTTTATGCAGAAATAGATTTAGGATGTTGACACAAGCTGATCAGGGCAATATTAGTTACCCGTTAGCTGCGCTTTGGAGGCTTGTTACGGTTGTCTGTTGGGCTGAGGCCTATAGATGAGTTTCTCCTGTGGCACAGTGCTCTGATGAATCACTCAGGTGATGTCTAGACAGCTTGCCAGACGTCAATGCAGTCTGTATTAATATTGAGTGACAGAGTGAGTGATGGGGACTGAACTGACCTGAGTTAGTAATTAGCACTCTCAAAGGGGGGAATCGCACCCATTCCCACTTCGGGGGCCGCCTGGAAACTCTTAAAAGTCTACGGATTAAAGGACTTTTTTTTTTTTAGAGCTGTCTAATGCAAGCTGAGCAGAGTTAGTCTCGTTGAATAAAATACAACTTAGCAGTGAAAATAATAAGACATGTCCTGTTTACGGCCCCCGTGTAGCTCGACGAGCTGTACGAAAGGAGCATAACAAGTAGATTTCTGAAATGTCGCATGCGTTGCATTGCCACAGTCACAACGAAAGAAAAAAAAAAGAAAAGCTTTGGAATGTAAAACAAAAGATCACCTGGAGGAGTTGCACAACACTCTTCCTCCATGAGCCTTGTGTCTATATGCAGGTATTAATGGATCTCGCCTAATAACATCTCCCTTTCTGAGCTTTTCCAAATAGCATGCAAAACATTAAATATATAAACTTTATTTGCCAAATACTTGAAAGGAAAGCTTATCATATGAGGGCAAACAAGTCTGTCAATATTATCTACACAAGCACAAAGCTTGAGAGAGTGAGCGATGCATAACATCATAGCAACGGCACAATCTAACGTAGGCACCACATGCACAGGCTCTGTGTAGGAGATAAAAAAAAAAAACACCAGCACACACACACACACACACACACACACACACACACACACACACACACACACACACACACACACACACACCCTAGCCATTTGCATGTAGCAGACAATGGATGTGTAAACACGCAAATTATGTGATTCTAAACCAGCTCATCTTTTCTAATTCCTTTAAATGCTTGAAGGGAAGCAAGCTCGTGTGAGTGCTGGGAAAGTCTACAGTGGCTTTATTGCTAATACCCTTGAGCAATATGTACAAAAGAATCCTGTAGCTTCTTCTGTCTCTACAAACAAACACTGCATCTCTCATATGACTCATAAGAAGATACAGTTCTAAAGCACATAATGCGGCCTTTTTTATTTTAGCTCAAACAAATATTTGTTTTTTAATAAGTCAGAATGGAAATGTGGCATCCATCTGGAAATGTCACTGGGAATTTTACAGTACACGGAGCTTACGCTGATGCCGTGATGCTAGAAAGGCAACGCATCCGAGGCCTGGGCCTATATATAGGCAAACACGTCATACAATTATCTTTGTGAAAGCGAGTCTCTCTGATATTCAGTTGCCACATGTCAAAGCCAAGCAGCGATGTGTGTGTGTGTGTGTGTGTGTGTGTGTGTGTATGATCACTCTTCTCTCCAAAGCAACACGTGCTCACTCAGTCAGTGCCGTGAGCTTGTACAGGGGTGATCCAGGCCACCACTGACCCTGTGCTGACATTTGTGTTGATATTGTCATGGAATGGAGCAAGCTCCGGCTTGGATTTGTTCTCTTTTCCAGATTTATCATTGTCATCTCTTTTACAAGAACCTGTCACGGCTGTCTCATAGCAACCCAAGCTGTCTTCCACAGCGCTCGTGACAGACGCCTGTTTAGCAGGTCGCAGTGTTGGCATCGGTTCAACGTCTTTATTTTCTATATCACCAGCACAAACCTGGAACAAACACAAGACAAACACTTAGGGATATTATGACCTCCACGACTGTCATCATTGTTAAATATTAGCTGCATTTTTATAATACGCTATTTCTATAAAGCATACTCGGTGGCATATAATCCTCGGCAGTATTCCAATAAAGATCACGGAGTGATTTAAATGCTAAAAGACTTTGTGCTATTAAAATTATGCAGAGAAACAGTTGCACATGAATAGATTACCAGGATGTCCTCGTAAATAGACTCACAGAGGCATCTGCATGACTTACAGGCTATAGGTAGAAGATAACAGAGCTCACTCCTAAGAGGAGCTGATGATGGAGCTGGAGAGATCACATAAACATTTTACTATTTTTTTTATACAGTATGCACATCGTTCTGTATTTTAATAACCGCGTGTGTGTGTGTGTGTGTGTGTGTGTGTGTGTGTGTGTGTGTGTGTGTGTGTGTGTGTGTGTGTGTTTTAAAGAAATATTTAACATTTTCTTCCTAATACGTGTACATTTGATACATCAGTCATCAGGTTGTGTGAATTATGATGTATATTTTAACATATTTGTAAAAAAATAATAATAATAATAATAATTTTTCGCATATAATCATTAATGATCTTACAATAAGCTTTATAGTAATTAATGTTATATCTAGCCTAGCTTCAGTTACCTGCTCCTAGATGCCTTTGAGATTTAAGTGTGGTTCACAAGATCAACTTGAGCTTCATTTAATATCATAAAAAGTTGAGACATGACAGAAAATATGATTTGATTTGAGAAAAATGCTAGATAAAGTCTCTATATAAAATCCAGGAGCAGAACTTTCTAGGGTTTTGTTGTTGTTGTTGTTGTTGTTGTTGTTGTTG
>CM074967.1:15239161-15258754 GCA_037577455.1 Pangasius macronema | reverse complement strand
ACAGAGGCATCTGCATGACTTACAGGCTATAGGTAGAAGATAACAGAGCTCACTCCTAAGAGGAGCTGATGATGGAGTTGGAGAGATCACATAAACATTTTACTATTTTTTTTATACAGTATGCACATCGTTCTGTATTTTAATAACCGTGTGTGTGTGTGTGTGTGTGTGTGTGTGTGTGTGTGTGTGTTTTCTTCCTAGAATGTGTACACTTGATACATCAGTCATCAGGTTGTGTGAATTATGATGTGTATTTTAACATATTTGTAAAAAAATAATAATAATAATAATAATTTTTCGCATATAATCATTAATGATCTTACAATTAGCTTTATAGTAATTAATGCTATAGCGAGTCTAGCTTCAGTTACCTGCTCCTAGATGCTTTTGAGATTTAAGTGTGGTCAGAAGATCAACTTGAGCTTCATTTAATATCATAAAAAGTTGAGACATGACAGAAAATATGATTTGATTTAAGAAAAATGCTATATAAAGTCTCTATATAAAATCCAGGAGCAGAACTTTCTAGGGTTTTGTTGTTGTTGTTGTTGTTGTTGTTGTTGTTGTTGTTGTTGTTTTTCTCGAAACAATTAAAAACTGGCCAGTGATGCATCGAGACGCGAGTTATCCCTGCTATCGTGCTTCTGGTTTTGTAGATGCGAACAGTTTCACCCCGTCTACTCTTCACACTCTCGGTGTGGCACGGAAGACTAGCGTGGACGTGGACAAGTCTCCAAGGTACTCCTGGTAGACTCTTCATTTCTTCCTTTCTCCCTTTAGTCTGTGAAGCAACAGAGTAATATGAGCATTTTCTACCTATCAGTGGATAATGGATTTGGTATTGGGTTTTCCCATGACATTTAGAGGTTAATTTGCACTGCTTTCATGGTTACTTATTGACGGCTAGCCCGGATATTTGCATTCACCACGCTTTTTATTGACACAAATGATTAATATGCTGCCAGATCAAACAGGATAGCCAGTCTGAAGAGCACACATAGACAGAGAACATTTTTTAATCTATTCCAGTTGTTTATGATGCTGGGGGACAGATTTAAAAAGGAAAGAGTCTCAAATTGTTTATCGAAAATATGTGTTTTCCATGTAAATGGAGGGATTTTTTTTTTTTTATATATATATATATATATTTCTGCCTATAAACAAAAGTAACAGCTACTGGAACTAACAGATACTTTCAAATGCATTTATCAGTGAAAATCTGCACATATCACATTTCATTTACAACACACTGGCTTTTCATCACAGCTGATAAACGAGCATCTCATCTGGTACTGACATGGTGGGTCAGGTCAGAAGGTCATGTAACCAGGTTCTCCTGCTTTGATCCCAGTCACACTGGCAGGAATAAGAGGAAGAAGAGGAAGGGCAGATTCTTCACGGCCTGCCATCTGACTCTGATTTGTTTTCCTGTCTGCTAATGTTCTGACAGGCCTGAAGAATCCATCCACTCGTTGGTTCCTCCTCCTCCTCCTCCTCCTCCTCCTCCTCCTCCTCCTGCTCCCACAGTACACACTCATACCACTTCTGGACAGGTACTTGGACTCAGTCAATTCTCTTCTTACAGGTTTCGGTACAGCTCGGATTAAAATTTCTGTCACGGATCGGAGAAATCTTCGCTATCCTTATAAGCACAGAAATACTACATACATGTATCCAGTATCACAGTTTTCGCTTTTAGCTTCCTTTGATCCATAGATCTTATCTCACCACCACGCCGACAGGAAGAAATACTGCCGTATCATCGCCGACGTACTACAACATGTGAATTTGTTTGAGCCATAAAATACGGCGGGCTCCTGAAATCCAGCTGCATCCACAGCCTCTCTCATCTCCGCCATAATTCCAGGCAGTCGTGCTTAAATGTCTGTAATTTCACATCCTCACATTCACACGGCATGTCAGCGTCTCAGGGGGAAACAGCCCGACGTTCAAAGGAGTCCTAATATGAAATGAAGAGGGGTGGGTGGTCGACAGGAGCTCAGAGCACTTGACACACAGCTGTCTTTGCTATAAATCTCACAAATCCACAGTGCAAAAAAAGTCTTTCCAAAGCTCGGAGTAAAATGGGGGGGGGGAAGAAACAGGAATGAACATTTGGTGCAACTTAGTATCACTTGTATTGAGCAAGTAAATTGATAATTAGCCTAAAGGCTTCAAAGTGTGTACTCTCCTGTGTAGCGTACACAACTGACCGGCAGAATTCAGATCACCTTACAAACAATGCAGAAAGCCTGAGAGTGAACAAATTAAATAGGCAGCGTATTGTGTTCTTACCTGTCAGGGTTAATCTCACAGGTTAATAAATACAACAGTTTCTTCTTTTCATAAAATGCCTGGCATTGCATAAGAAGCACAGTCTGTAAGCTATACTTGGAAGGGTTATGATATCGCTGGATGATTGTATTTGTCATTTTAGCACACCCTTTGGGTTAAGAACAAATTGCATCACCTAATATTTTTTTGCTTTATGTGTAGTCGTGCAGGAGGAGGGGAGGGAACAGTCAAATTTCACACTTCTGTGTAATGAATCTTACATTATTTATAGTGTGAATAATGGATGAGCTTAAACTCTCACATGTGTTGGTTATCTATGAGTGTGAATTCTCTCCTCATCAGTGTGTGTGTGTGTGTGTGTGTGTGTGTGAAGTGCTGCTTCAGCTGAGAATTCATTAGTGCAGTTAATGGACTGAACATCATGTCAGTAAGTTCAGATTCTGTACCTAAAGTGATCACTGTTTGAAAGATTCTCATGATAAGTTGCTCAAACTCTAATTCTCATCCATAAAATTCTCCTAACACATTTTTAATACAAGGCCAAACGTAGGAATACTTCAGTGACACTGCTGTTTAAATTAATACACTTTGGCAACTTTGCCTACAATGGCACAGAGCCGAAAGCCGAGACACACACGCTAGTCAGAAGCACATTCCTTTAACCCTGCCTTATTAGCTTATTTGATTCCCTATTCTCCTTTTAGTTGATTCAATACATTTTGGTCCATTTGCATAAACCTAACCGGTAAGATTACCTTCACTTATTTGATCTATCCTAAGAGTCACCTTGTTCGGGATCTTATAGGAATAATGAGATTTTAAATTGGAAGACACACATACAGAGAAGGAACCGTTTACAGCTAATTCACTGAGGTACATTACAGTTAATCGCACTGAGGTACATCGCTTAGAGGTATTGAAAGGTTTAGATTTTCATTCAGGCATCATATTTAACAATGCCTGCCTCTTCCACTGCACCCGCGTTCACACTGAAATGGCTCAAACTTGACTGATCCAATATTGCTTCAAATTGTTGTTATATTTCCTTACACACACACACACACACACACACACACACACACACACACACACACACACATATACATATACATATACATATACATATATGTACATATGTACATGGATGGATGGAGATTGTGATGGAAATGATGAGTTCATGGAGATGGAGGGAGTAGTAGAGAAGGAAGAAGAAGAGAGAGAGAGAGAGAGAGAGAGAGAGAGAGAGAGAGAGAGAGAGAGAGAAAGAGTAAGTCAGGAATTTTTTTGACTCTGATGACCACTGATTTGCACACACTTCCTAACGGACAGTACCGAGTCCAGTGATGCAGCACTTACATGAGCATTGTCTTTTGTTACTTCTTTGTGCGTGTGTGTGTGTGTGTGTGTGTGTGTGTGTGTGTGTGTGTGTGTCTGTTCCTGTGAGTGGGTGAAGTTAATTGGCTTTTTATGACTCCAATTAAATAACATTATGAATATACAAGCTTAACAGCTCATATGTGGCCTCTATTAACAATGTCTTCTGGATTAGCGATCAGGCTTAAGGTTACTGGCACTCTCAGAGTTTTTCAGAGCGCCCACCGTGAAATGACTTTAAAAACAGGAAAACGACTTCACCAGGACTGTAATCCTCCAGCAGCCAGCGCTAACTCTGCCACTCCAGATAACAATCTGAAAGAGTAATAACCTCCAAAAAAAAAAGAAGAAAAAAAAAAAAAGACGTCTGACAAACAAAATCGACAACAAAATATTTCTTATGCTCCAATCACTGAATACTACCAACAAACTGACCCATCATTGCCCACCACACAAAAAAAAAAAAAAAAAGCGATGAGACAAACAAACTCCTAGCCTCCCATTATTATGGCATTAGTGTGTTATATATTTTTTTAAAGAAAGCAAATAGTGGGGAGGGAAAACAAGCATGTGCCTGTCCTGAAGCGCAGCTCCTGAGGTGTTAACTAATCTCCAGTGGCCAGTCTGCACGCAGCCTCCTCTAATTGCTCCCTGTATTTCAGTCTGGTGTGAGAGCAGCCATTGTAGCGAGCGCCCGGCTTGGCCCCCAGAGTTCTTACACCTTCATTATCACTCTTTATTGCAGAACCTTCCATGGGCACTCGGCACCAAACAGCCTGCACGCACTATAAAAATAGAGACTTTTTTCTCTCTCTCTCTCTTCTTCTTCTTCTTCTTCATCTTCTTCTCCTTCTCCTTTGTCTTCTCGCTTCTCCTCCTCCCCTCCTGTCTCCTTTTGGTGGTTTCAGTTTTAATTACCAACACGGAACCCGAGCCCGAGTCCTCAGCAGACTGGGCTTTTTGTTCACTAATTAAAGCGAAGAGGGAGTTTATTGAAGGGACCCCAAGTCAGTGCTCTCATCTATTATTAAAGGGGCAGGACAAATCATTTTCAAATTTAAACGCTGAAACCTGTCCAGGGATGTGGGCGGGGGCTGGGGGGTGAGAGGGTGGAGGGGTGGAGGGGGTGGAGAGTGGGGAGGTAGGGAAAAAAATGGATGGATAGGAGGAAGGAAGGAAGGAAGGAAGGAAGAAGGAAGATCAATCAAGCAAACCAACAAGGCCAAAGGAACAGTTTTGCACATGCAGCATTAGGACACTCCTGTAAATATACCATGGCTCTGATTCGATGTCTCTCAGACTGCCATCTGTTTTCTGGGTCACCGTACCACCGCATACTGGGTCAAATAACGCATGTAGCACCTCAGCTAAATTCATCAGCACCGCCTTCAGCCTGGAGCCCCGCTTTGATTTAATTGGTGGACCTCCTGTGGGTATTTTGGATAAATAGTCGACGTAAATAACCAAACAGCAGGCAGGTAATGTGGGAGAGGACTGACATGGGGAGGGGCTTCGACATGACTGACATCCTGCCTACACACCCTTCAGTACACACCCTGGATGACCACGACAGCTGAACAGGTAAACCTGCTCAAACCATTCCAACTCAAAGCGCTGAGAAGACCTGCAGGTGGAAAAACAAACCGTAAACACAGCAGGAGGCTACAAATCAGCTCTCTCTTTCAGACTGTAAAGACTGTAATCATCAGCAAGCTGTTTTACATCTGTTTTAGCTTTATTACTGACTAGCTAACAAAGACTTATTACATTATATTATATTATATAAGAACACAATCCATTAAAATACACAACAGTGTATTATTGTACTCCTTTTACTACTGACTTTTGCTACTTTTCCTGTGTGCAGGAGCAATAATAAAAAGATTGTAATCATACTAATTGGCTAAATAATACTTGTAAGGCAAGCACAATTAACACTGTCTGGTAGAACCACATGCATATTATCCCTTGAATGAATATGACACAACCATTTGAAAAATATTTCCAATTCAAACAGAATATCCAGATACCCAAAGATTGATTTGACTCGGTTTTAATTATTCTCGAATAACTTCCGTCCTTACTGTACAACCCATCTGCTTTCTCTTCTGAACTCTCACGCACGCAGGCAGTGAGGGACCTGTGAGGCGTTCTCATGTTCGGGCTGTGCCACTAGCTTTAACTTGATGAGTAGCGAGTCAGCGGAGAAAAGAGAGAATAATGAATTTTAGCCAAGCTAAAATTGGGCTAACTTCCACTGGCCTAACAAGCAGCTCGCATCCTAGCAGCAATTAGTCACTGTCAAATAGGGGCAAATGTAGCACTCTCTACATGCTTGTTAGGTAAAAAAACCTACACAGGGGTCGCTGACACGGAGGAAAATAGTGGAAGCGGTGAATTTGCCGAGTGAACAATACAAAATTCCTCTTTTACGGACTGTGTAGCTTTTTGTATCACTGGAGGTTAGCAGCAAAAAGAACAAAAAGTTCAGGAGCCTCAAAGAAATACAAAAAAGTTTCAATTAAATTTATTCATAAATGTCTATACATCTTCTCACACACTATATGAGAGTCACATATTTAAATAGAAGACTAAAGAAGCTTCACTAAAGAGGATCAAATAGTAAAAGTGATCATTTACAAAAGCAAATAAATGAACATCGAAAACTCTCATATTAGTATGAACAAATGAGTAGGAACAAATGGAGATGGAAGCAGGAGAACCTCTCTGCGCTGATCAGTCAGGTCAAAGCATGACTGAGATGGAAATACACCAGACAGCATGTTGCAACGCAGGGTTGCTCGTTTGGAAATGGAAGTTTTGCAGTCACCTAAGGAAACTCTGAGATTGTTTTTGCTTTGGTAACTGATACGCTGCTGAGCAGTGGGTCTCACATCAGCCGTACGTGGAAGCTCTCAGGCTGGGGGAACCCTTAAAGGTTACATGTTCCAAGAAGAACCCTTTCTTGGAAGCTAGGAACCTTAGAGGAGACTACCCTTTTTTATCTTTCTTGAATTAAAATTATATCCTTATATCCTTTGTCGAGTAACGTGTTGAGGTGAGATCAGTTTTGTCTTTTATAGGATGATGAATATTGCTGATTGAACAGAACCAGACTTGCTCTAAGAGCAGCACTTGTTTAAGACACTCAATATATGCAGGTTTTGGGTTTTTTTGTTGTCACAACAGCAATCAAAGCAGGAGTTTCTCTCAATTAAAAAAGGCAGAAAAGAAAAAAAAAAGAGCAAAGAGCATCATGGCACAATTTTAAATCTAAAAATAACATGGGAAGGAAATCAAGCGTACCTAGATTAAATTCATTTCTGTACATTATCTCATGATGAATAGGCATCATTCACCAGGGCATGAGAATTCAATACAACCTTAAATTAATTAAATCCACGAACAGAATTAGCCTTACCCAGCACTGTAGCCACAAACCTGACAGTTTAATTAAGCTACATTAAAAACACCTTTGCTTATTCGAACACTACTTTCCACAAGTCTCTCACTTTCCCATTGTGTACTGAACAAAGACACTGAGGAAACTGTGATGTGAAGGCGAATTTCCTCCATTTTCCCCCTGCGTCAGATTATTTAATTTCAGGACATGCATTTAAAAAGCTACATTTCTCTCTTGGATACCCCAACCTCCCCAATATATAGAGGGAAGGATATATCGGTCAGAGACCTTAACGCCTTATCAGTAATTCACCGTTGCCTGGTTATTAAGGGCAGCTTAGGTTGGAGTAGCATGAGGGGTGAAGGTGAATTGATTGCCTGTGGACATGTTAAACATGACCCTGAAGGGGCTTTAATAAAATTCGGAAGGCCTTCGAGAGAGCTGCACCTCCAGGGGGGGCGGGGTGTTTTATACCAACTCGGAATAATCGAGACCCGCGGCAGGAGACTTATCGAAGAGCGCATAAGGAATGCCTCGCCTTCACGAGGCCCTTTAAAATATAAATAAAGCCGCTCGGACCGAGGCTCGGCCGGGTGGGTGGGTGTCTGGGTGCTTGGTTAGAGCCTCTTCTGCTTCTTTATAACATGTTCTAAGGGTGCCAGCTTGCAGCACGAGGCCAACGAGAAGATAATTAGGGGCGTAACTTTGGAGTCAATCTGTCCGCGTGGCCCCTCCCCCTCCCTGCGCTTGATTAGCCAGAGCCGGGACGCGAGGCCCCTCCGCGGAGAGCAGATTGAAGTTCATCAAGGAGGTCTCAGCTGCCAGTGTGTAGCGATGAATTGCCTGCAGTAAGAAGGTGTTGACAGGAGCAGCTGGACATCACAGAGTGATGAAAAGAAAGGGAAATTCATTGAGACCCGAGACAGAGCGCTCCGCTGGGGAAGAGCCACGGGGCATGAAAGAGCAGGGCATCTGCTGGAGCTCCACCGAACTGCAGCCTGAGCCTGAGCCTGAGCCTGAGCCTGGCCTACACCACACCAGCACTGCAATCATCTCAGAGTAGATGAATGAGTCTACAAACCAAAATACAAATAAACAAATGGCTCAGTATTCATTACTATTATTATTATTATTATTATTATTATTATTATTATTATTATTATTATTAGTGGTAGTACCTACAGTAGTGGTAATACTATTGCTTACTATTAATATATGTCAATATATATTCATATATATTATATTACAATAATATGCATTAGTAATAATATTACTACTACTAATAGTTGTATTATTATTATTATTATTATTATTATTATTATTATTATTATTATTATTAGTGGTACTACCAGCAGTAGTGGTAATATTATTACTCTTAATATATATGAATATATATATATAATACTGCAATAATATGCATTATTACTACTACTAATAGTAGTTGTACTACTACTATTATTATTATTATTATTATTATTTATTATTGTTATCATTTTGATAAATATATATTCAATTCTAATATGCATTTCTAACAAAATAAATACTGACATACTTTATAACGTCATCTAATAACAGTTACAGCTCTCTTTATATATAAAATTTGATTCTATATAGTGTATATATATATATATATATATATATAAGTAATAAAGATGTTTCCATCCGTTCCATGTGACATATAGCGAATTTGACAGAGCATACACATAAATGAGGCGTAGCCATGCTGAAAATGATGACAGATGTCTTACACTGCACTCTCTCACATGTGAGTAAACAGTAAAACAGTAAACACCCTGGCCAGTGGTAATCCCCAGTGTAAATGAGCTGTGGGGTTGAGTTTGTTGGCAGGGTGAACCCCAGCTCCTGCCAGTGCCCTGGGGTTACTCTGTGCTCTATTGGTGTGATTTCACTATTCCCTGCATTAATGAACTGGCTCACGGTGCAAATGAGCTTTTAATGGGTGTTACTTTGCAAGAGTGGTCCTACCTCACACTGAGCGTGTATTATTCGCCATCGCCACTCTTCCGATTTCTTTTTACGCTAAAATAACCCATCGTTGCTTTTAATCACACTGACAATAAAGTGCCAAACCTGTTTGTTTTTTGTTTTTTTTGTATATTCACATAGTCATCGATGTGATACAACAGGCCTACATTTCCTGCCTATGGTTATCAGATGTTTTGTGGTGGGTCATTCCTTTATTTCTGCTCTTTTGTGGCTTAAGAGTGTCGAACACCGCCTGCCTCATCCAAAACGCTGGCTCATGCACCATTCCGAGCTTAATTTACACCATTGCAGGCCGTCGATGTTGAAGAGTGTGTAGTGCGAATGTGATTGTGATAGCTGTTACTGAGGTTCTCTTCTCAATAGAATCTTCCCCTACAGAGATGGAGAGATGACAAAAGCCGGCTCACGCCACGTTCCTCTTCAGAGGAGTGGCCCCCCAGCTACGATGGGGGAAGTCTCCCAGCATCACTGACATCCTGCACTGCTTAATTAGCCAGCATAAGCACAGGCCTACAGGAAAGAGAGAAAGCAACTAATGATTAATGATAAAACTCTCATCCGAGCACAGCCACGGCCACTGCCTCATGTCAAAGCATGCATCTCGGAGCCAGCTAATGGTAAATGGGGGCATTTTTCTTCCTTAAAGCTGCCACCTATTTCAGCACATTAAGCTTCTAATGGCAAACTTGCACACTACACCGCTATATGACACTTTCTAAAGCTCTTCTAAAGTGCATTGCTAAATCAATTGGGGGTATTGATCTGGGACTAATTAGGGAAGGATAAACGGTCGAAGTACACAAATATTGGTCTGCTGATGAGCCAATAGACTGTACGAGGTATAAATTCTGCACTGGATGTAGATGGGCGTGACAGGCAGGTTAGCGGCAGCACTAAATGAAATTAAACTGTTTGAGGATACCAGGCAGCTGTTTGCACAGGGAATTCTCTCCAGTATTTTCGCTGCCTGACGTGAGGCACATCTGCACTTTTACACAAACAGCACAACGCCGAAGGAGGCAACGTGCTACCGATCATTATGTCACGATATCGTGATCAGGGGACTTCAGCAAAAACGTGTGTCGTTATGTAGTCTATAATAATTAACCATATTTTCATATCATATCTTATTCTTGCAGTATGTCACGCCTTGTTGGTCACATTCTCCGTTGCCTATTTTCTCTGAAGGTCCTTGGAGACCACTAGTTTTGTCATTAAAGTGTGCTCGTCACACGTCATCAAGCACTAATTAGTTTTAGCTGACAGGAGGTGTCCTGGAGGTCAGAGGTCATGGGGAAGGGTCGTGGCTGAGCTCAAGGATCAACATCCTCTTTAGGGACACTGGCCCTTAAATCAACCCGACAACTGAGCACAAAACATCCAGCCACTCCCGCTCTCCTAATTTTGACACCTAGATCTCCACCACTGCCTCTTGCCTCTCAGGGGCACTTGCTTTGTCCTGTCTTTCCTGTGACAACACTATAGTTAGAACCGCACTTGTCATCTCCTCCAGTCTTCTGACAAGCGCCCTCTGCAGACGTGACGCGGCACTGCGTGCAGAGAGCGGCGCCTTGACACAGCAAAGTATTTAACCTAGAAAGCGCTTGATTTGCTGGGATTGTCACAACAGATGTTTCAGTAGTGTTACCCTGAAAGCTTAAAATAGTGAATAAGTCTTAAATTAAAAACCACTCCCTCTCATGTAAGCCCCAGTTCTCTGCCAATGCTAAGTGCCCTTGTTGACTCAATTGGATTAGCACTAATATGTAAACACAGGAGCTAAAAAGAGTAATCCTCTAATAAATATGGGGGAGAAATGGCAGCTAAATACATCAAAATATCAGGTTTGTTATTTGATAACAAGACGTGTTCTTATGGAGGGTGAATTGATTAAAATGAAGACTGACTGGGAGAGATCTGAGCTAGCTGTTTTGACCATCCAGTGGCAGAGTAATTACCCGTTTGTAACTTGGGTGGATAATAGGAGGCAACCCTTTAGGGGATAAGACAAAGACTTGTTAATTATTAAAAGCTTACATCAGCTGAGCGCCAGAGAGTTGCAATTATTAATGTTGTTGTTCTTGTTTGTGCTTAAACACCACTGTGGCTGTTAATATCCTCATTAACCAAAATGAATGATTTTTTATTACTCTTGATTTGGTCTGGGGGTTGCTAATGCAGCTGGGCCGCGTTGTCTACAGCACTCTGATGAGTGCCGAGTGCTTGCTTGGTTCCTAGATTCGTCTTGTCTGCTGTCACTTTAGAATCTCCTTCACACTTCCGGACCGAACGTGGACTAAAATACAGAGCTCACTCCTGAAACTACTAGCTATCGCAGTAACGGTAACATACAGCGCATATGAGCCGCGTGGATTCCTCCTATCACGGTTATTAAAAACTCAGCCTAGTATTACATTTATGCCACAAAACAAAAGAGGTGCGAATCAGCGGAACATTTAAAGATGGAGGCATGTCATTTTAATTCTGTCTCAGCAACGGTATGTGTGTGCTTGCAAGGTTTTAGCCCCAGTCTGGAAACTCTGAGGTGTCCTCAAAATGTCTGGTTGCATTAGAGCAAGTCACAGCATTAACGTTCAAAATACCTTTGCTCAAGAAATCACTTGGTGCACAGAAAAAAGAGTTGAATTAATGAGCTTCACCTTGGATTAAAGTGAATAGCTGTCTATTAATTACATGCAAAATATGGAGCATGTCTGAAGTGCATGATCACAGGGGCTGCCGCAAGTTCTCCAAACGTGCATAGAGCAGAGGTTCATTTATAACTCCGCTTACCTGTCCTGTGTGTGTGTGTGAGTGTGTGTGTGTGTGTGAGAGAGAGAGAGAGAGAGAGAGAGAGAGAGAGAGAGAGAGAGAGANTGTGTGTGTGTGTGTGTGTGAGAGAGAGAGAGAGAGAGAGAGAGAGAGAGAGAGAGAGAGAGAGAGAGAGAGAGTTTTATGTTGCATTTATTCCAAGGCAAGCAGAGCTGCAGAGAAAGTGTAAATTCTCTGCTCCCCTCAGAGCTGACTCTCTACATTACAGTATTTACTATTTCAATAACAAGCTAAAACACTGGCTGATCAGCACACTGCGCTGGTGATAACTTAACCACGAAGCGAAGTCTTGCCTGTAGTGATTACAGGACTGCCCACTGTCTCTATCATCACGCTGTAAGGATTCTTTGATTGGTCCTTTGTTTAAGACACACAGACAGAGGATGCAGCTTATAACATATAACATATAAAACATATGCAGCAAGGATGTACAAAATCTAACACGAAATGCACAAAATTACATTAAGGCAAAGGATTTATATGAAATTAGTGGTAGCTTTAGGATGTCTTTCATGGTAATAAGTGCGCAGAGAGGTCAGTGAGGTCTGCCGTAACCACTGTACTTGTGTGTGAGTGTGTGTGAGTGTGTGTGAGTGTGTGTGAGTGTGTGTGCGACTCTGCTTTCCCGCAGTAAAACACTGCCCTTTGTACCTCAAGATGTGCCACAGACAGGTTGTGTGAAATCCATTCCGGCGTACATATCCACCAGCGAAGCTCCAACAAAGAAGTGTACGCATCGCTGGATTGTTTTACAAATGTAACCCTATAGGTAAAGCGAATAAGACCATTTACCGGCCCGAGCCGTTCCTAGTATAATTGCAAGCATATGCAATTTTAAAGGGTGTTTCTCCTGCTAACGGGCCCCCGGGGGGCCTGAGGGGTTAATTGATGCAGCTGTTGATGGCTTTTACACATGACGCCGGGATCGTGTCCCTCGTGACTCTTATTCCAAGGCACTTTTTAATGAAGTGCTAAACAGAAGGCTTTTTACAACAGGACTGTATCCAAGAGAATGCTTCAAAACAAAAAAAAACAAAAAAAACAAAAAACAAAGACGAAGAGCTTTTAGGGAAAGTGCAGGAGATGACCATTGATTTATCTGTTAAATAAGCAGTGCTTTAGCACACCTCCCTCCCTGTTGATTTGCAGCTCCTGACAGAAGACCACGAGGGAAAGAAAGTCGATCGTGAACACGGTGTCACTCACTTACCACATTGTTTCACCCAGACAGCTCCTGAACTATGCAAAACATAAATATGTAGCCCTCCTTGTGTCATGTAACATGAATATATATATATATATATATATATATATATAGACATTTTAGTGTTGAAGTCCAGGTTATGGCACATAATCACAGTAAAAAGTGAAAATATGAATTCTGTGTAAATGGCAACTTGTTTAAAAGTTGCAGCTGTTGCTACACACACACACACACACACACACACACACACACACACAGTCAGGTCCATAAGTACACAGTGACACAATTTTGGTCATTTTGCCTCTGTACACCACCACAATGCAATCAAGATGTGACTGAAGTGTAGGTTTAACAAAAATATTGCATTACATACTGTGTAGGAATTTTTTACAGAGTCCCTCCATTTTCAAAGGCTCAAAAGTAATTGGACAATTGACTGATAAGCAGGTTCATGGCCAGGTGTGGTCTGTTTCCTTGCTATTTCATGAAAAAATAAAGGAGACAAAAGAACTGGAGTTGATTCCCAGTCTTGAATTATCATTTGGTATATATATATATATATATATATATAATATGTGTATATAATACACACACACACACACACACACACACATAGATAGACCTCCATATAAATGTCACTATACAAACATCCATGTTGATTTAAAGAGCTTTTTTTTCTACACCTTATTATGAACAACTTCTTTTTGACAACTGCCTTGTTTAATATCTGAGATGACGGCTTTTATAATGTCACCCCTGGCTGGTTTTAATTATGCAGTTATTATCATAGCATAGATAATGCTCCTGAAAGCCAGCCCTCTCCAGAAGCAATGAAACAGACGGGCTGCCCCTGATTCCAGAAGGCCTCTTTGCTTGGCTAACATTCACAGATATCGAAGAATCAAAAATTATATACAAATACATGGATAGATTTATTTGACTGTGGCCCCGATGGGGCGTGTGTGTGTGTAGCTTGGTATTGGGAAAGATGAGAGTGATGACAGTGTGATGAACTGGATTGCAGGCTCACCCTAAGGATTATACTCCATAGTCACTAAATTCTGCTCATTAAAATGACAAACCCAAACACAGAGGCAGTCGACCGTGGGATTCAGCTGTGTACCGCATCTGGCCTGTACCAGCAACCCTAGCACCAGCCGCCCCCTCCAGTGCACGCACATACACCTAGACACACTCTGCAACCTCCATCAAATCTAAAACAATCAACTTGCCTTTCATTTCCAATTTACCAGCCTGCCACAAAGCCCTATTAGGGTTCATAATCATACGCTGCTGGTGATTTACAAATGAGGATGGAACAGTCCCTCTCCATCTCTCTTATTCTCCTACTGTGCACTTCTCCTCCTTCTCTCTCTCTCTCTCTCTCTCTCTCTCTCTCTCTGCGTCTCATCTCCCTCTCCAGTCGCCATCTCGTTCCATCCGTCAGCCTTCTCCATCCTGATTATCTGGAGACGCCAATTTCAAAGAGACATCTTAATAGTGATGTCAACGTATTAATTAGAAGTGTTAATGAGCTAAAAGCAACCCAAATTAAATTAATGCAGCCATAGACACAGAGAGCGAAATTAGCTTCAATTTCTGTAAATGATTCTGAAGTGTGCACAACATATCAGGCTGCCTGAACATTCCCATCCCCCAAAGCTAATCAAGAGCTACATTGCAATTAGCTGCTTAATTAAAGCAACACTCTGCTCGGAAAATCCGGCACAATTAAGTAATGGCTGTTATAGCATGAAGGCAGACTGTATTTGTCTTCGGGATATACAGAGGGGAAAGGAAAACCCACACATATTATGTCACATATTAAACACACACACACACATACATGCACACACACACACACACACACACACACACACACACACGCTATGTCCCCGATGGCCAGCAAGGACCAGAGACAGCCAAGACAGGCTGAGGCGGTTCTGTATGGAGGGGTTTCTCCACTCCAGCTGGAAGCGACGTGGCCCAGCCTCAGACTTTGTGCCAGCTCAGACGTCCTAGCCCCGAGGTTTCATAGCCATCTGAATTGGCTTTGTCTGGGATCAGCATGGCCTAATTGCCATTTTTCTGTGTTATCACATTGTTGCTTCCCATTTGGACACGACCGAGCGTAGACCGTCAGGGTTTCCCCCACCCTCTGCATTTCAATGGTCCATTCTAGGCCCGGGTGCAGCTCTGTTTATAGCCCTTTCTCTGGCCGTATGTATTCAGCCCAAGCCAACAGGAACGTCGCTGGGTTCTTTTCCTGCCGTAGCACTACTTTTTTTGCCATCACTGTGGCCAAGCGTGCCCCTTCAGCCTAAGTGTATTCGGTTATTTTACCAGTCCAGAGAGTGTGTGTGTGTGTGTGTGTGTTTTTCCGGGGGTGGGCTGAGGCGGGTGAGGGAGGAGGCTATGATTAACACCATGTGCTCAGCAGGGCCACTAAGGGAGGCTGGTGTGAGCAGCATCCTTTCAGCAAGCCTAGGCCATTGAGCGACATATGCCGTCGGACAGCGTGCAACGCTCTGCCGAGACCGTTCTCCCCTGTGCTTCCTGGGGCTCTGATCAACTGGGAACAAGCGCCACTCACAAACACCATCTGTCGGGTACAGCCTCACCTGCTAGCAACGTTTAACCAACAGAATAAGCACAGACACACAGATTACAAGCATAAAGAGTTATATTTATATCAAATGTGCTTTAATCTCTGGAATGTAAACATCAATGAAAGGAGACAAAGAAAACATAGGAGCAGGACCATTGCTCTGGGACAGCTTTTCCCTTTCTTTTTTTTTTTTTTTTTTTTCCCTGTAACGAGGAGAGGAGACACCTGAAGTGTTTAATGCTAAATTAGGTTTTCAAAGACAATAATTAGACTTCCCTCCCTAAAGGTAAATTACCTGCTACCCAATTGATCTGCATTCTAATTATAGATTTTTGCCTCGAAGCCATTTCTAGAGCTTCCCTTTCCTCAGCTGGTGAATGTAAAACAAGTTAAAATACATGCAGATGTATGAGAACCGCTGTAATCAGGCTCACATGCATTCTGAGCCGTAATTGAAGATAGTAGGAATTAATCAACAAAAAATAATATGTAGAGACGTACATCGGAGAGTCCACCATCGGGGCGGCTCTGCTGACAATTATTAGCATAGAGTTACACAAAATGTGGCTAAGCAGCATGGCTTTGGGACATGAAGGACATTCTAATGACGTACTTAACATTTACGTGTTAATTTTTATTTTTTTTTAATTATTAATTGACTTTCTATCTATGAAAATGCAGTCTTCTAAGTGTAATACGTTACTTATCTGAAACATGCACATAGGTTGGTACTTAAAGTATGTTTTAAAATGTCTTTCACTTTTTCTTTAAATACATATTTATAAAGATAATATCAGTGGGACACAAAGTGAACCCCAATCATGAAATCATATATATATATCTTTATCTCTGGGCGTGTCAGTGTCATCCTGTCCTGTGTGATCATGAAGTTTGATTTTAAGTCCAGTATTATGTATTATTTCTAACAGAGTACATTAGAAGTCTGATTAATACTAACATGCCATTGCATGTTCCTACTGTGGCTGGTAGGAATCAGTCATTTGAAAGAGAAACACTAACACACGGTCAGTTAATGACAGAACAGCACAGAGCGAAGTGGCTAAAGTGGTGGGGCGTTTTGATGGTGGTTGAGAGGACGAATGTAAGTGGCTACCATGGTGCTTTAAGTTGGTATTCATGCTCTCCATTAGCATTGTGCTCAGCTCCACATGGCGGCACTGTAGCTCCTCGCAGCTAAGAATGGCCCGTCATTGAAATGCAGCCCGCAGTGCCCAGCGCTAATTAATATGGAAATTTCACATTGTTTGTTAGCTCCGATGTCAAATTTTGATGTAAGCTGCGGCTTCTAAGTTAACAGAGATTTATCATAGATTGAGCCTGGCCTCCTGGCAAATCCCAGTCTTTCCATAATCTAATATTTCTTAAGTAGATAGACTAATATATGTCCCTATTGCATATAACTTGGGAGACAGGATAATGATATTTTATTAAGCCAGAGTAACTGAAGAGTCCATTTAAATATGTAATTAAACTCTTAAGCATAATTCTGTAGTGCAGCATAAATCCAAAATAATAAAAAGTCAACCCGTTTACTTATTTCTATCGTTTGTTCCCTACTTTGGATGATTGAAACTCTGTTTAGCTTCAGTTGTGGTCTACATCAATTGATCAGTGTATATTATCTTCTGTGTACCTTGTTCTTTTTAGAGACATGTATAAGTTATGGCGGAATAAGATAAGATGAGATGAGATGTACGTTTATTGATCCCCCAGTAGGGGAAATTATCACACAGCAGCACAAGTAGGACGAGTAACATCAAAGAAAAGAAAAGAATTTCCATATTCATAATTGTACAAATGTGTGGCATGAAGATGTGTGAAAGCCTAACCAATGAGAGCAAGACAGACAGGGACATGGAAAGTAATAGAGAGAGAGAGAAAGAGAGAGAGAGAGAGAGATGGAGAGAGAGAAGGGCATCTGAGCTTACTGCACATCCTGAGAGCTGCTTAATTTCTCCGAGCTGCCACTCCATGGCACGCTTTGAGAGCGGTTCACAGATAAACACAGAGACACAGGCGCATCTTTGGCCCCAGTGGAGCCATTTACCTTTTTCCAAGTAGATTCAAGATATTAATTAAGATAAATTTACCTCAATTCTGCCATCCGGTTATTTATCAGAATTATGTTAATCATTTCTGCAGGGCAGGAGAATTATTACCCACTTTCTGTCTCATTTATATTAATATTCGGACTTAAATAATTTAGCAATATGGTCCATCTGGTTTGACCACGGTGCACTGCAGCAATTCCACACAGCTAAATACTGTAACAGTGTGTCTCGCTTTTACAAACAACATTGTGGCTTTAACCTTTGGCCTGTCTTTTAAATAATTAAATGCTTTAATAAAGGCAGCAAAACAAGCCTCAGAATAGAACGAACCTAACAAATTAGAAAAAAAAACATTCACCTACACATTCGTCAAAACGTGCCTATCATGCGATGGGCTTCTTCACTCATTAACACACTCCGTGGCCTTGGGATTGACTTTGAGCACCTGTTTGTTAGCCAGGCACATGGCAGGGGGGAGCTGGGTGTTTTTGTGTGTATGTGTGCGAGGTGGGGAGAGGGTTCTGAGGCCCGCGCATGGCAGATCACACTCCTGCTCAGGCCAGCACTAATTAGGGTGAAGTGGAGGCCAGTGGACGCGCAGTATGATTAAATTTAGATCTGGAGGGAGATCTTGACCCGAGTGTGCCCCTCATCTAAGTGACATTTACCCAGGATAACCATGCCACAGCTGAGCCTTATTAACCTTCTGTAGACCTGAACACCGCTGACTAGATTAATTGGCAGATGGATTATTAAATAGATGATTGAACATCTCATATCTACAACACACAGGTTAGTTGGCAAAGTCTCATTATCGCACATGCTCCTGGATACGGTGGCCTAAATATGTCAAAAAGATCATCTGTAGGATTGTTGTATCATCGGGTGTGGTGAGACTGACATATTCTACATGACACTAATAAGGTTCATATATCATATATAAGGTTTTATATATTTCCATTTGTTCTTTCACCATTTTAAGGAAATCCATATCGCTGTGGCAAAAAGATGGAACTTGTGTATGTTTGTGTAAATCTGATTAATTTAACGCATTCATTCTCGTTTTGTCTGTAACACTTTACCTGAAGGTACCGATACAGGGCTTCTGTTATACGATCAGATACACTGCATTCATCTTTTACAACGCAGTGCAGAAGAGCTGATGAAATGTGTGCTGTAACTCATTTTGTGACAGAGATTGAATATATTTACACAACATAGAGAAGAGAAAGCAGACAGTTATGATGGCTGACTGATTGAGGGTAGGAGTGTAACGCAATGTCACTATCTGGATCTGTAACTGTATTTGTTTAGTGCTCCAAATATTTGGGTTTGGATACATACCAGAAGTGGGAGTGGTCTAAACCAGAACCCTGGGAAAAACCTGGGAAATAAACAGGGTGATGGAAAAAGCAGACATTCATAAGTGTCATTCATAACTTTAATAAACAGCAATTTAACCCTTTACTGCACATTGTTGCCATATGGCAACAATTTACAAACTACCCCCCTAATTTTTTTTTTAATTTTNAAATATATTTTTATTTCTTGAACTAATTGAAGTAATAAAAATCCATAAAAAATAAATAAATAATTCATGCAGTAGAGGGTTAATATATATATACACACACACACACAATAGCCATCTAGTACTATTTTATCAAATTGGCTTCAACTTTTGGGTTTGTTACATTCCAGAAAGAGCAGAAAAGTTCACTGTAGGATTATAAAGAGCTTTAAGCTATGAGAATATATTTCTATACAAAGCTGGGATGAAGTGCGTCCGTGAGTCAAAATG
>CM074967.1:15217844-15239154 GCA_037577455.1 Pangasius macronema | reverse complement strand
GAATGAAATGATTATTTTCAGAGACGCCAGCAGAGACACGTGCGCACGACTGTTAACTTGTTTCCCATGCAAAGACTAAGAAAAAGAAGAAAAACACGTCTCCCTTATCCAAAGTCCTAAAGTTTTTTTTTAGATGTAGCTGTGGCGGGATTTTTTGCTGAAACCTGGCAACCCTGCCCATGAGCTTCATAGCACGCATGTGTTTGTTTGGTCTCGTCCATATATATAGCATCTCTAATTCGTATTTGCTTTTATATTCCTTTATACATTCAACCGAAATAATGTATTCATATTGGGTTACATATCTAATAGAGAGCGATCCGTTGTCACTACACTCTTTTATCTTGCGAATTATTTGTGTGGCTTTATTAGCAGCACATTCATGTCACTCTGAGAAAGTCGCTGAAGGCGTACATACTGCTGCATACCGGTGTTATAAATGCAGATTTGGCTAGCACTTTAGTTTAAGGCCATTCGTAAATAAGTAATGCTGTACTGCAATGGTACTCTGTAATAGTTCTGAATGCAAATGGTCCACCAACACTTCAGCTGAAGATCGCTCAATTCCACGATCCTGTAAGAACTTAATACGGCAGGTGGACACGTCACTGAAGATGTCTCCTTACTTCCTAATAAAAAAAAAACTAAAAACCCTAACCCTAGCTTCAAATTGACTAATAGAACAGTTTCAGTCGAGCCGTAATGATAGGAGACTTTGTCTCTCTTCTCCTTTTCATCAACAAAACCATTATAAAACTATTTACGCAATGCTTATTAGTTACCCTTCAAGTAATGTGTTACCATTTTAAAACCATTTTTAAGTCCATCATAGCAAAATGATGTTAGTTTCCTTTAATATCATTGACTATTGACTCATTTTCTAATCCACGCTACCCATCGTAGCCATATTTTTGGAAATGCTAACTCAGAATAATCTGCATTTACCAAATTTAGCCTCTAGACAGGTGGCTAGGTGGCATGTCTAGTAACAATCATTCCTCCAACTGCAAAACGCTGCATGCTCATTTTCCCGCGTAGCCAAAAGCGCCTCCTGACGTGTGTTTAAGTGCAATCTACTCAGCCGCGGGACGCCCATGTCAAATCAGTGCTTTCGAGGCAAGTGCGCAGCGGCCATGTTGGATTCGGTTCTGCATTGGGGAATAAGTGGATCATATTGAACGCATTACCATACTTGTGTGGCTGAGTCTCCCTTTGCCCCCTCTCACTCTCTCTCTCATATTCAAAAAGAAGATTATTACACAGCGTGTGAGAAATGCCACCTCAGAGCAATGGTCCACATTATGCATGCGCTTTTCCACAGGAGCCTGTGGCGTCCCGCTTCACCTCAGGGGCTGTGGTCAGTCCTAGCAAACTGCCTTAGACTCAAACGAAGAATTATTCTAGCTAAGTCGCTGAAAGGAGGTGGGGGGATTAGAGAGGAGGAGAGTGTGATATACAGGAGGCGGGCTGTGTTTACTTTGGAAGCTGGATGTCTAGGTTTGTTCTTTTCATGAGGACAAGCGTCATGTTGTGACTCAGCGTGGACGACGAGTCTACGCTTAAAAGAGCCAGGAGCATTCACGATGCATGAGGTACGCCGGCCTCTCACAGACAAGTCACATGATCTACATACGCTAACCTGGCAGATATAACCCTCCCAAATCAACAGTTTAAAGCGTTTTGTAATTAGCGCCATGTCTATAATCTGTATGCCAGATTATAATGACCTTTGCACATGAGTAGGGCCATGTTTGGCAACTAGCTACCTTCCATACTGACAAACCTTCCATAGTGTACACTTCTGAAAATAAAGGTTCTCTACGGTAACGGCACACGAGAGCTGCTTTTAGGTTAAAGCAGTGGTTCTCAAAGTTGGGCCTGGAAACCCTCAGGGCTCTGTGAAGCAATGCCAAGGGGTGGTGATTTATTTACTTTATTTATTTATTTTATTTATTTTTGTTACCTTGGGAGAAATCACGAATCGCCACCAACCATTATTAATGTTATTATACAGTCAGAACATTCAGGAAGCAATGAGAACAAAAACTACATATACTTCATTTTGTATTTATTATTTTATCTACTGTTCACCCTCATGCTCTACATGTTGCCAGCTGATGTAAACATTTTCAAATTAATGTATTTCCCACTGACTTTTTCAGACAACCTGTAGGCCTACTGATTGAATATTTATCGTTAGTAACTTATCTGACACGTGATTTGAATTGTATGGATTAAACTTGTATGGAATAAAATGGCTCCATTTAATAGCCAAAATATTATTTCACACAATTTATTATTATGTATTTATTGTATAGGATTATGTTCATAATAAACCTGTATTGAGGGTGTCCATGGACTTTATCTTACATTTAAAGAGGTCCATGCCTGCAAAAAAGTTCGAGATGCCCCGCCCTAATGAAACATTTGGGTCATTCATTATTTATCTCTGCTTCAAGAAACTGAATAATCATTTTTCACCAAAGATCCTTCCACATAGAGCTAACACGCTTACTGGTTTGTTTGCCCCAATAGAACAGTTAAAGATCTGCATGAAGAGAACTTTCTTCTGGCACCTTTATCATTATTTTTTAAAGTGTGTATTATGAGCCAAAGTGAATGTGTGCTGTGAAATTAGTATGACCAAAAACACCAACACCTAAAAAACAAAGGTCCAGTGTACAATCATACAAATCTCACATTAAAAAAAAGAAACCTTCTGAGGCAGCCTACAGTTTTCATGTGGGTTTATGGAACGGTTTTGCAGGTTAGCGTACTTTTAAACAGAACCTCTGGGGATCACAAGTGGGATGTTGCCATTTGCCTCTAGAAACTAATTTTTGCTGAATGAGATTGTATTGGAGAATTTACAGCAACAGTGAGTTTCTCCCTCAGGCCACAGTAGGAGGGGGAACAAGCTGGCACACAAGTACAAATCCTTAAAAATTCCCAAATATGTGTTTTGAAAGTGCAGCCTAATTCTCCTAGCAGCCTATAGCAATAAACATCTTCAGATAGAGCAGGATGTGAAATAATTGGCAAACATGCCAGACAGTGCCAGTCATTAGGCTATAGGCTTGCATCATTGCCTTCTACAGGAGCTTTAGAACTTGGCATGCAGGAAAGTACTTGTAATGGATCCATCAGTTGGGTTTCACTGTAAGAAAAATACATATATATGTAAATATTACGTATATTTCTTCGTATTGCAGCCTGCATGATTCAGTAACGGCATCTGAAACTGAGAAACCGCTCGAGGTTTAAACACTTCACTCCTGGTGGTTATGCTAGTCATTAAACACAGCGTGCTCTTTTAATATTTTCTGAAATCATAACATTTATTAGCCAATTATGTCGAATTAAATTTAATTTCCTATAACCAAAACAGCACAAAAGGAGGCTGTATGACATCTGAAATGAGCAAAAACCCAACTTCGCTAATTTGGTTTGCTAATGCTACAACAGGTTGAGAAGACAGAAGCATTTCGAGGGATGATGCTGTAATTAGAACATCATTAGTTTGTACTTTTTTGTGTTTAACCTTAGAAACCCAAGAGTAATCACTGAGATGCTCGAAACGGAGCTATGGCCCCTTCTGTTTTAGATCCTGGGCGTTAACGCTGCCAAAATGCAGACCCAGAAACACCAAGCAAATGTCTTAATATGTTAACCGCCCAAATAAACACGCCCTTCGCTTCAGCTGTAGGAACCTGCATTAGGAGTGAAGCATTAGCAGAGGAAAAAGTGTGTGCATGCTTCCTCGAAAAGCCATGTGTCTTTTTTTTCCAAACAGGCCAATGAGAGACTTGCTGTGGCATAAGAGCCCTGCCTCTGTGTTAGCATATCAGCGAACACACAACGCCCCAGATTAGCTCAGTGGCAGCACTGAGCCGAAATAAGCTAATTGCTTAATTAGCTAACCAAATTCGATAAGCCTCTTCTACCATATTACCACCAGCTATGTAACAAATAGCTCGGATTCCCAAAAGGGGGAAAATACGATGGGTTTAATTACAATCGTGATTGTAAAATAGTAAATTAGACGGCCAATGCGACTGTATGAACATTACTGTAAAATAGACTATTACGATCCATGTCCATGTCAGCTATTAATACTACTACTACTACTACTACTACTACTACTAATAATAATAATAATAATACGGCTATTCTGGTGGCTTATCTTTTTTATCTCGATCCAAAAATACAGGACGTTTTTTAACCATATCATTTGTAAGTTATGTTTTATAGATATATTATATACTATGTATATATAAAATGACAGAATTAACAGGGAATCTGGATCTCGAGGTTACAACAACAGACAGAAATGCAGCCCAGCAAACACTAAACTGAAGCAAACTATTCACTATTCATGTTTTGCACTTCTATCAGTTCTCTACAGCACTGTGCAAAAGTCAGAGACCCCCTCAGCCACTCAGTACCTTATCGTTAATTATCTGAATGAGAAATCTGTAAATATTTCATTTGTAATATTGAACTTTAATGCTGACCTGCAGAAATGAGTACTGCGTGGCTGTGTAACTGAGAACTGCACATCTTCTCACATTATTGTTTGCCACCAAATAATTAACAATAATAAATAGAATAAATAATAAACAAAAGGGTGGCTTCTGATTTCTTTTGTGAAGTGCTGTAAATATATGAGAAATGTACTGCTACAGATTTCTAGCATATTTTCAGAAAGCGTTTTTAACTATCACAAAAATTCTTAACCATGTCGCTAACCTTTTTAAGGCAAGGCACAGTTTCAGCTAATGGCATTATTATTATTTTGTCTTTCCATAAACAGCCTCTACAGAATTATTCTTATTTTGTCACCTTAGGATATGTCCAGGATGCATGGCAGGAACCTTCTGGAAGAATCTGACCAATTCAATAATCCAGGAGAACCTTTTATCAGAAGCTACGCAATACTTTAGGACTATCTAGGGGGCAGTCGTGGCCTAACGGTCTGAGAGTCGGACTTGTAACCTGAAGGTGAACCTGAAGGTCGTGGGTTTGAGTCTCGGGTCCTGCAGGGATTGTAGGTGGGGGAGTGAATGACCAGCGCTNGTGCACTTGGATGGGTTAAATGCAGAGCACAAATTCCGAGTACGGGTCACCACACTTGGCCACAAAGTCACTTCACTATTTAGTTTACTGCGTATACGTATGAAATATTAGGAGTGAAGTAGTTTAGCTGTGGTAACATTTTGTCTACTTGAGAACATAAGGCAATGTTTTCCAAAGAGGTGGTTGATCCAAACTGCTGCATTGCCATATATGGAAATATATAAAGTTTACCGAGGCAGAAGTACTGGATAAAAGTGTTCGCGTGTGGATTCGGTCCTCAGACAACCGAGTCAGATGATTAGCACTTAAAAAAATTCAAGTGCAAGATCTGTGTTGTTTCTGTAAAGCAGACAAGATGTCGAGCTTGTACTAAACTGCTGTTATTTACTGGTGTGTTTAATTAACTGATTAATGGCTGCCAAGTCCAGATAAAGATTCAACGCCACTGAAATATGGATAAGGATTCCACCAGGAGTGATTTATTGATTATTTCTGTAGTCTGCTCTGTAACTTGTTTGTTTGGGCTTTGATTTCATGAATGAACCGGCGAGACTCCGAACGGTTCTGCTTCTAGTAAAAGGTGCCCTGTACTTGGCTGAAACAATTATGCTGCATATCTGCGAAAGTGATTTCGGGGTAGCTGCTGGAAATAGAAAAGTAGGGTTAAAGGTAAAACCATTTTCTCATTAGACTGAGCGATGAGTTGGACAGATTAATTTACATTTTCCTCCTGACATATTTTACACACACAATCCTTTGCTTAGCGCTGGGAGTTGTGGGCAGTAGGGCGCTATTTGTATAAGATGAAGTCATTTATATGCTAATTCATTGGGAAGTAGACCTTCCAGATTCATTTCTTGCACACAGTCATGTTTACCTATTAGCACATATGGATGCAAAGGGACATTAGAATATTGTAACTAAAAAAAAAAAAGACAGAGAGAGAAAGACAGAGAGAGAGAGCGAGAGAATAAAAAAGCAGAGCTTGAGTAACAAAGCATTAGGGCTTTATTTTCTCCTAATAATCTGACATTATGAGCCATTTCCTTTTGTTATTTAAGCAGCAGTCAGGAGTCAAGCTTCAAGTCTTACAGTACTTGACCAGCTCTTTATATTGATTTTAGAGCAATTCATTTCCATAAAATAAACAGATATGCTGGGATAGAAAAAAAAACCCAAAAACAAAACAAAACAAAACAGCTAGTGCTTGATTCGGATCTCTGCGCTCCCTGCTGTTACGTGTGTATTAGGATAAGGAAATTTGAGTTTCAGATTTAAGCACCGTTACAGTTATGCTGTAGTGGGATAGAAAAATAAATTAGATACAAAACAACACTGTATTAAGGTCCGGCAGCTTCCCTGAAATCTAGAAGATTATATGCATTAACAGTCATTTCTAGCTTGGTTAAAATACACACACACACACACACACACACATGCAAGAAAATGTATTTCAGTAAAAAAACAATTCTCAACCCAAACAATTTAATCATTTGCTCTGCCACTTGAATGCCATCTCTGTGCATTAAAGCTATAAGCAGATACTATAGGATGCCAAAAACATTAATAATATTTAGCTCTATTTTTTTTTTATCATTCTGTGAATATAATTTCACAGCCACAGCCCCAATTTAAACAGATTGTGTCTATACACCTGGAATTACTCGAACTACAAACTACAAGGACCAGGTTTATAAAAGGAGCTCTGGTGCAGCGGTTGTGGCTGACGCGGAGGTGTGACAGATCATATTACAAGCAGGGCTGAAATGTTAATGTAATTCCACATGAGCCAAGTTAAAAGAGATCCAATCGACCAGTCCTGATACCTACTGCCGTTGTGTCTAAGAGGATGCCACCCCTCCTCTCATTGTCTCAGTAATTCACTAAAATTGCCACTTAGAGCTGCTCCGAGTTGTGCGTTTCATCTTCGAGCTTCCTCCGGTCTCGGCTAGTCAGCCCATTTTTACTTCCTGCAAGAGTGCTAGCACTTCATTAACCTTGCCAGGATTGAGATAAGAGAGGAAGAGTATCAAAGCTGCCAGCTTACAAAAAGAAGAGTGCGCAGTCTGTGCTGTACAGTGGCCATCGAAGACACACCAACACACACACACACACACACACACTTCCATGCAAAACACTTAAAGGACCTGCCAAGGCCTCCTGTGTGTCTTTTATTACCAAATCAGCCAATCAGCCCATTTCCTACTGAACAGTCATGTGGTGAATTCTGACTACAAGTAGATTTAGCACCGGTAAAGTCAGAGTGTCATTCCTAACAGCTTTATTTTCACACTGAAATCTTTTTTTTTTTTTTTTTTTTTTTTGAGTAACAAATTGATTTTTAGATTAGAATTTAGAGGGATAAAAGATCCTTTCAGTTTTGTAAAAGACAATTCACCAATGCAGACACTAATGCTCATTTCTGTGTCTGAATTTCATGCAACGAGACTGCCTGAAACCATCTTTCAAATTTACACACACACACACACACACACACACACACACACACAAGGCAAAGTGTCTCATAGAATCCATCTGGAGGTTGTTTTACCGAACACAGTGTACTTAATCATTCCCAACATTTTTTCTATAGAGCGCAAAATTATTTTTCCTTCCGAACGAATATGAAATCCCAGTGTGGGGTTCTGTGTAAAAGGCTTAGAATGTCACTAAATGCCAAATCAAAAACTCCTGGCGGCTTGTAGGTCTTAAAGACAGGATGCTCAAGCATCCGAGAGCTACCTGAAAAACCACCAGGTTAATATACTTTATCGCAAATATACGGCGCAGGAAGAGGTGAATGGTGAACAGTCTGAAGCGCGTGGCTTGACATTACACGGAATCACAGAGCTGCCAGGAGCCATTACTCCTTTGATTGTTTATCAGCAAAGTGTTAAGAATGCTACGATAAATCCTGAAAAAAAAATCAAGTCAAGTCACCAGAACTGGATGCTAGATATATGAAAATATTGTAACTAGTGTAGATTTTTAATTACACACAGTATCTGTAAATGTTGCTTTCTATCTATATGACGGTTAAAATATTTCTGCATATTTACATAACATCGTTTTATTCATTCTCCCATTTAAAAAAGATTAAACCCAATTTCCAAAAAAAAATAAATAAATTTGGACAGCAGGAAGTCCATTTGTTAAACATCTAATAGTACAAGGGAGATAAAATTACACTTCTATTCAGTGGAGAGAGAATTTTGTCTCCAGAGTGATGTTGGTGCCAGTGTGAAGTAAGTCGCCCCAGACGCTTGGTGAAAAAGACACGCTGGCATTCGGGAAGCTCGTCCTCCTGTATCCCTGCTGTTGTGTGTCCGTCACACAGATCCACAAAAAACCAGGGGGCTGAATTAAAGTGAGCTCTGGCGTAGCGGTGTGGGGAGCCGCCCGCTCTGGCAGACGGGTAGAGCGAAGGAGGAAAAAAAGTTGCTGCGCGGCTGAGCCGAGCGGAGCCGATTCCTGCCTCGGTGCTGATAACATGGCTGGATTACGGATGTTTAAGGGAAGGGAAAATTATTCATTTGAGATGGATGAAAAGCTGCACTTGTCAAGACTCCCGAGCCGTGCCACTTTATCCATTACATCCCCACTAGCCATGTGCATATTTTTCCTCAATGCAATTTTTTTTGTTACACAGTGAAATGAGCACATTACGCTCTCTCTTTAAGCACACTCTCGGACACAGAGCCAAAGTAAAATCTTTAGGAAAGTGAGAAAAGACTGGCTAGGAAAAAAAGAAAGAAAAAAAACACTGGATGTTACAATGTAAGACTCACACACACACACACACACTCTCTAAAACAACCTTAGTGTCCAAAATGTAAGCGTCTGAAGTGTAAGGGAAAAGTGGATTTGCATTTTCAGCTGCCATCCAGCATTTAGACGCAGATCAAACAGCATGTCTAGTAACTGTAGTCATGCCTAATTATCAGAAGCAGCCTTCTGCCAGTCTATCATTTGGAATGCAATTAATGATTAAAGCAACAAAGTCTTTCCCTCCTGCCCATGCTGGCTCTGAAACGCTTATGATGCAGAGAATATGTCAGCCTTTCTGTACAAATATTATGATCGGGCTGATGAGGGCCCAGTCTCCAGTCTGGATGGCCGATAAATTAGAGGCACGCTTCTCGTTTACTCATCAGAGCTAATGAGCCTGATAAAATTACCTCAAGGATCATAATTACAGGCTAGTGGCAGAGACACTGGCACTCTCCGTGTGCCACACACACACACACACACACACACACACACACAAAGACAAACAGAACGCCACATGGCATGTGGGCCCGTTTTAAACTGTGTGGGCAGGGATAGACCGTCCCAGTACACTTCAAATAACTACAATGTCACGAATCAGAAGCAGCACAGCAATTAAAAAGCACTGTAGCACCCAGGAAAGATCCAAAACGAATCACAACCAGCATGATTAAGAACCATCTTTTTTTTTTTCTTTTCGCATCCTTAATCATGGCCATATTATAAGTACAGGTCAATTTGCAATTGGAAATTAATTAGAAGTGGTTTCTTGCCCTGCTGGTGAACAAAAGTGATTTTTTTTTCAATTGCACTTACAGCTCACGGTGTGCATTCGTACACGGAGACGCAGCAACTACATTTTCAAGCCAGCGCCTGAATTTCCAAATGGCAAGAGCTTCTCTCCGAGTGACTCGAGCCACTATAGTGCTTAATTCCTTCATTAGTGGTCATCCCTGTTATCAGCTTCCCCATATACATTAAGCACTCCAGCCCTAATGACATCGTTTGATGGGCACGGGCGGAGCGAGTTGAGAGAGCTCACCTCGGAGGATTTTCATTTCGCCAGTCATTTGAATTGTTTTACTTATGAATATTAATGCCCCTCTAATTTGAGCCTGTTGTTAATGCTTGTCGCTAGGAGCCGGGCAAATCAGGTCCCCTTCCTGTTAAAGCCATGTATTAGACACCCTGTGACACTAAGCCCCCGCCTTTGATTCTTAATTGCAGAAGCATGAGCATTTGCGGGAGATGGGGCGCAAAGCTTTAATTAACTCTAATATTGCACGTATTCAGTCTCGACTGTCACCTGCATCAGCGCCTGGCGCTCTGCACCCCAACATCACATCCCAGCTCCTCTGAACTAGAAAGACCGTGTTCCAAGTTCATGAGCACAATTTCATGCGTCTTAAAAATTGGGGCTGGGTAGCTGATAAGTAGCAGAAGCAATATTAAATGTGAGTAAATTATCGTAATGCATTTCACCATAACTCGTGTTAAACTATGGCTATGTGAATGCTGTGGGCTTTTTTTTTTTTTAAATGTGACCAGCAGTAACAGCAGCATGGGCCATCACGCATTTAATTCCAATCTGAATTTAGGAGGAAGGAAGGTAATCCTCAGGGACGTACCGAACACATCACGAATCGAGTCATGTGACTATTTTACACAACACATAAATATTTAGGTAAAGGGAATTTTATTACAATAAAACCACCCGAGATCCAATAGCAGATAAAGAGGATAACTAATCTGTGTGAAGCACAAATTAATCTGAGCCCAGTTTGGGAAAATGAACGTTAAAAAAAAAAAAATCCGGCAGAAAGTTACATGCCTTTGCAAATGTAAAGTCATTTTTTTTAACGTCGAGAGAAGAGAAACTTTTGGACGAGATTGGAACAACTTTTAAACGCATACTTTGTTGTCCAAAATTGCGAGATATTTGCAGTTGGAAAATAAAGCAGTGCCAGTTCCACACATCCCCCAAGAAGACTCTATGGGAATACAGGCAACTTTCATACTGGAACCGTGCACACACACACACACACACACACACACACACACACACACACACACACACACACACACACACACTTCCTGTTTCTTGTGCTACAGATATAGGTTTAGAGATATCTGATGAGGCCATCAACTCTGGGAGGAACTCCTGACAGTTGTCCTCACCATCTCACAGCAGAAATCTACAAGTGAAGGTTTGGTTAGAGCATAATGAAGGAAATAAAACAGCAATAACTCACACATAGTAAACAACTGTTGTGGTGTGTCTTATGGTTTTATTATACCAAGTATTAAAAAAAAAAAAAGTACTAAAAATTAAACAACAACATATTTACAGTTTGCGAGCAAAACACGAAGTTGGGATATTTTTTAAAAAAGGAGCTTTAATCACTACAAAAGTATCAGTTCGTAATTTATTCTAATATTCCTCACACACTTTAACTTCAACACGAGTGTTTCTGGGACCAGAGAAAATGCTTCTGAACACATGACCACAGTCCACACGTAATTAAACTGGTTTAATGCATTTAAAAAGCAAAAAAATAAAAAATAAAAAAACACACAACTAATTATTTGTCTCTCTAGAATAAAAAAAAAAAACTTTCAGTGATGTCAGATCTTTAGCTGGATTTAATATTTCTTACAAAAGTGTGAGTGTATAGTTCGGGGCGAGGGAGGAAGTGTTTGCGTACAGGCTACTTTCTTTCTTCTTTTTTCCTTTTCTTTCTTTTTTTTAAATACTCTTCCGAGGGGCACGTGAGCCTATAGTGCCACCTTTAGGGCAAGAGGGAAAGTGACGCTTCGTGGAAACGCGCAGGACATTTGGCCAGCTTTTTATGGAACAGGAATGATAACAGTGACAGGGATTTTCATAAAAAAAATAATAATCATATATAATAATAATAACAACAATAATAATAATAATAATTTTTGTGTGAGTGTACATAGAACTATAAAACCAGCTCACGCTCTCATGGAGTAAAACGTGTACAAAGCAAAGCACACATTAAGTAAAGAAAACAAAAATAATAATAAAAAAACTATAAAATATATGTTCTATGATTTGTATGAGTGCATCTCATGTGATGTGAACCTTGCAGTACAAACAAGGCCCTATGTGTTCTGTTATATTACTGAAGAATTTATTTATGTTATGTTAAGAAACGCCATAAAAGTCTGACCTGCCGCACTTCTGCGAGCTCTTCTGAAGCGCTTGCAGACGGATCATTCTTCCTTCCGTCCTTCATTTTTACTTCTGCGTCTGAACAACTTCGAGAAGGACGACTTCCTCCTGCGTTTCAGTTTCCGCAGACCTAGGCCGAGAGCGAGAGAGAGTGAAAAGCGCTTCCGTGTCCCGGACGTTTCTCTGTACGTACACGTCCCCGTGCACTTCTGTATAGTTTCATAAACTGGACCCTTACCAAGCCTGTGCATCATTTCATTCAGCTGCTGATCCTCTTCTTCCTCCCTTGAAATGCAAATGCGTAAAAAAAAAACGGAGTCGTTTAATCCTACTTCAATAGCTCTTCAAATAATCTGGTAAATATGTAAATGTAGACTTTCTAATTAGACTTGAATCGCTGCTATAGTGAGGACATGAAAGCGGTTAGTGAAATGTGTTGTGCAGGAAACAGTACAGCTCCTAAACGCTTCTTAAGCGTGTGAACAGTCTTTATTCAACCTCACGCCTGATTGTCAAATATGAGTGTCTTAGACAATAAGAAATCTGACACACACACACAAAGAGGTGTGGTTAAGAACAGCTGACCTCCGTCTGTCTTCCTCCAGACCGTCCACGATGGCGTTCCTGTCGTTGACGATCTCCACCAGCCTCGTCATGAGATCAGACTCTCTCTTCCTTTCCCAAGCGCTTTTCAGATGCTCTGAGACAGAAATACAGACGCGTGGACACACTTTTGGTTTGCGCTACACTATCAAAAACATCGTAGCTTGTCCCTGTAACTGTGTTATGCAGTTCACATCAAACTGATGGAGGAACACTACTGGGGGAACGATGTTTTTTGAGGCTTGCCTGGTTTAATAATCAGTCTCCTGAGCTCTCCTTCCACTCCTGGCTGTTGCTCCTCTAAATCTTGAGTTCTTGCTCTGTTGGAGAGTCGGAAGAGACATTTAAAGCGCGTTACTCATAAATCGTGGACTGAACTTCATTCCTATTCAAATTTAAAGATCTGCAGTCTTTATACAGCTCTGTAATGCAAACAGAACACCATTCTGAGATTAGAACTGTATTTAAATTTGCTCAGACGTGATCACGTGGAAGTGATATCCCTTTAATCAGGGAACCGTGTGAAATAATCACCTACATGTGCATGAGCTCAGATTCCCGCCGTATGTAACTCTGCTTCTTCCGAATCAGGTTGAACCAGTCCACCATCAACGGATCCACCAGAATGTCCCCGCTACCCTCTGCAAAACAAGCCAAGGTCACACAGGGGGGACGGCAGTGAACGTCTCTTATGGCTGAAGATAGAACATACATGCCACCCCAAGCAAAAAATCGTGATTACATATGCTCTGGAGGAAACAACCATTTTGCGGCGAAATGCTTGGTGTGTATCTGTTGGAAATACGAGTCGGGCTTTACGCCACAAGTAATATAGCACCATAATGCAGTCCAAAATGGCTGTTGTGCCACTGACATTGCCTTGAGGTCTGATACAGCTCACACACGCGTAGACATTTGTGTAATTCGATCAAGCACCGGGCTCGATTTGGTCCAGAATAGGTGAGTGCGACGGCACGCAGATGATATCACTGAGCTCAGGCCGTGGTGACCTTGAAATCAGCCAATCAGGTGTCCCTGTCCCCTCTTAGCCATCAGTCTGACTACAAAATGCTGTCTCTTTCCATTTCCTTCCCAGAATCCCGCAGGAGGACAGGGAGCTTCCCTCGTGCCTCGCCTCATTTGGCTCTGGCTGCTGGATATGTGCGCCTCTTTATTGTTCGCCGCCCACCGCTCAAGGCTGCGACGGAATTCCACCTCCCAGGTGGACCGGCTCCACTAACAGGTTTGGAATGAGGCTGGAACCCTCCAAACACACACACACACACACACACACACACACACACACACACACACACACACACACGGCTACTCCATCCTGTCTACAGCACATCCGAGTCGCACTGATCTCATTTATGTCAACTCGGTGTCAACAAGCTTATGTAGTGCTACACAAGCACAAAGGATTAGCATGAGCTAACTGTTCTCAAAACAAGATCCGTTTCTCATTATAAAATCAATTAAAGCGCACGGCTATCATAACCACCAGCACGAAGCGCCAATTCCCTGCTCCCTAAAAGGCTATTTTTTTTTCTTTTCTTTTTCTATTACTCTGAGCAAATCAACCAGGCTGGGTCACAGTGGCCTGCAGAAAGAAAAGCTCATAGTCTGGGTCAAATGTTCTAAAAAAAAAAAAAAAAAATCTGGTGAATCAAGAAGGCAGTAATATGAACAGCAGGAGGAATCCGCTCTCGCTTTTCCTACCTTCCTCACAGACGCGGAGTCTTCTCTCCAGGTCAATTCCCGCCTTCTCCAAATCGCTCAGGCTGCTCTCGATTTCCTGCAGCTCCTTAGTGATCTGCTCAGTCGGGATGTGGCGAGACCTGATCTGCACAAGCAGAAATGTGGCGCGTGTGTGGTGATGTAGCTTTAAAACAAAGACCCGGAGTTAAGCCGAACAGGTGAAGGTGAACTCTCGTGTGTGCGCTTACCGTGAGTGGCTTCGTTTCAGGCTGTGAACTGTTCTCGAATGGCGCGCTTCCATTGTCAGCTAAGGAACAAGCGAAACAAGAGTGACAGACTGTACGGCCATTGCGTGCTCAGTCATCTTTACAAGAACGTCAGTCAAACACTGCTAATCTCAAATTAGCATCTCAAAAATATAATGATGAATCAGAGCCAGGTGAGGATTTATTTTATTGTTTAGCCAAGAATTTAATGGTCATTTTGGTATTTATTCATTTCTATACGAACGAGTTACCTTGTTCTGCAGAGTCAGAGCATCTTGGCTGCGTAGCAGAAGGTCTCAAGGAGATACCGTCATCCACTAGAGGCTGCTGGGATGGACAGGATTTGTCATTTCCTGATATACAACCTAAAAAACCAGAGCAGACATCAGACTTTTGTTACCTGAAGGCTTTGTGTGATTTTAATCACAGGGCAAAAGGTGACGCCTTACTAGATTCCGCCAGGCCTCCATGGTGTTGATCTGTACGTGGCAGTGTACGTCTGGGCGAGGAGCTCACTGAGGAACTCTCACATTTAGAGCCTGTAAGCAAAAGAAAATGGTACGTTCACTATAACCTAATCCAGACATGCAGCTAATGAAATAGCAGAAATCTGTGTGCGCAGGGGTCACACTGCAGGGATTTGTGGGTTTATGAGAAGTTTGGGAATGTTCTGGAAAAATCATGGCATAATCCTGAAAATAATAATTATTGCTTTACAGAGGAATGTAAAATAATATTCAGTCAAGGGTATTGTTAAGTACTGTGTGTATATATCCTGTAGTCTCCTCCGAAAGTACTGGAACAGCAAGGCCAATTCTTTTGTTTTTGCTATACACAAGACATTTGAGTTTGAGATCAAAAGATGAATATGAGATGATAGAATTTCAGCTTTCATTTTCAGATTTTTTTACAGCTAGATATGTTAAACAACTGGCACCTTCGTTTAAAACTCACCCAATTTTCAAGTGAATAATAATAATAATAATAATAATAATAATAATAATAATAATACTGGAGCATGTGACTGACAGGTGTTTCTTGTTGCCCAGGTGTGCCCTGTTAGATTGATTGTCTAATCATTGTTTAATTGCTTGGTTTAAGCCCAGGGTTTCACCTGTAAAGACTGCATTTGTTGTTAAAAAGGATAAACCAACATGAAGACCAGAGAGCTGTCTATGGGAGAAAAGCAAGCCATTTTGAAGCTGAGCAAAGAGGGAAAACCTCGATCAGAGCCATTACACAAGCATTAGGCATAGCCAATGCAGCAATTTGGAATGTTCTGAAAAAGAAAGAAACCACTGGTGTACTAACAACCTGACAACGAACAGGACGGCCAAGGAAAACAAACAGCAGCTGATGACAGAAACATTGTGAGAGCTGTGAAGAAAAACCCAAAAACAACTATGAGTGGCATCACCAACAACCTCCACAGGGCAGGAATGAAGGTTTCACAATTCACCATTCAAAGAAGACTTCAAGTGTAGAAATATAGAGGCCATGCCACATGATGCAAACCACTCATCAGCAGTAAGAGTCAGATAAGGTCTGATATGAATTCGCAAAGAAATCCAGAAATGATCCTGAAAAGTTCTGGAACAAAGATTAACCTCCAGCAAAGTGATGGAAAGACCAAAGCATGGAGAAAGAAAGGATCTGCTCGTGATCCAAAACATACAAACTCAGTAGTGTCATGGCTTGGGCTTGCATGGCTGCTTCTGGAACGGGTTCACTAATCTTTATTGATGGAGCTCATGATGGTACGAGCAGAATGAATTCAGAAGTCTACAGAAACATCCTGTCTGCCAGTTTACAGAGAAATGCATCCGATCTGATTGTGAGGATTTTCATCATGGAGCAAGACAATGACCCAAAAACACACTGCCAACACAGCCAAGGACTTCATCAGGGGTGAAAGTGGAAGGTTTTAGACAGGCCAAGTCAATTCCCAGACCTTAACTCAATTGAGCAGCATTTCACGTCCTGAAGAGGAGACTGAAGGAAGAAACTCCCTAAAAAACAAACAACAACTGAAAGAAGCTGCACTACAAGCCTGGAAAACCATTACGAAAGAAAAATGCAACAGTTTGGTGATGTCACTGGGTCACTGCAAGCAAGGGATATACAACTGAATATCAAGTGTTACTTATTTTAAGACTATCTGTTCCAATACTTTTGCTCACTTGAAAATTGGGTGGTCTGTCACAAAAGGTGCCATGTTCTAAGTTGTTTAACACATCTGGATGTAAATATCAGGAAATGAAAGCTGAAATTCCGATCTCATGTTCATCTTTTGATCTCAAACTCAAATGTATTCGTGTATAGCAAAAAACAACAGAATGGGCCTTGCTGTTCCAATACTTTTGGAGGGGACTGTATATGAGGATTATTTTCATAGCTTAAATAATTTCTTTGCCAGAAAAGACTCCAATGTTTTGATTACAGACAAACAAACAATACTGAAAATTTAAGGTCCGGCCAAATATAGAAATCCTTCAGTACAGAAACAGACATGGTGCACCCCATAATTATTGGCACCCTTCATAAAAATCAGTGAAAACTATTGTATTGTATACAACAACCATTAATTATAATTAATCCAATTTTCCATTTAAAAAAATAAAAGAAACAAAAACAATATAATTAGGACTACTGTTTTAATGACAGTGCTTTCTCTCAAAAACATATGTCATTTTGGTGATCCCATACTGACACGTCTGAGGGAAATTCTTCCAATCTTCAGTCATGATATACTCATGTGATTAAAGCAGTGTTGAAAAGTTCAGCGGGACTTGAAGTCAGATGGCTGTGAAGCAGGGGGCATACCTGAGACAGCAGAGTCCATGCCTGGAGATTTACGAGTGTGCAAATCAGCAAGATGAGCAATGTTAGTGGTCTGGAAGCCTGGCACAGACGAAGTGTACTGGTGACTCAGCTGGTTATCAGTGCAGATGATTTTGTTTGCTTCAGGAGTCACGCCATTATCCTCAGCGAATGTTCTGGAGAAAGAACAGCCATTTAGCAAGCAGCTAGAAGAGACTTCACCTTTTTTTTCTCTAAATAAGAGGAAGAAGTGTATGAAGCATGGATACACGCATCAAAGCAAACTTAAATGTAAGAGTACGGATGCATTAGGAACATATTCAGGCCCAGCACACATTGAGACTGGAGTTTGGAGCAGAACAGGAATAACGTAAAGGCTCAGAACTTTCGGCATCAGTGCCGTTCACGCTGAGTTTATACTTTGATTGGACTTTGTGTATTTGACCAATCTATTTTTAATTTCTCATCCAAAGGGGAGAAATGAAAGAGTGAACACCTCATGTATGTTCATTACACTGAAAACCGTATTTCACGCGTGCCCTTCTCAGTCCCTGCTGGTGACGTCTTACAGATACATCAGCAACATGGGATGAAAAATATCAGACCGAACGGAGATCAAATCTAGGCTGCGTTTCATTCCGACACGACTGTCGCTGCTAGGCTGCATGAATCTATAGCCTGGGCTAGAAAGAAATCAGACTTCACACACTCAGACCATTCTGTGTACTTTTCTTCTTACTGATGGAGTCGTTGCAGTTGGTTCTACAAAAGTCCTACATAATAATCATAATACTCTGATGTGGATGCCAAAAATGTCCATTAATGTCTTGTTATAATCTGAAACCCCTACTAGGCCATTTGTACCAGATGTCCGTGCTCACACCGCAAATGACGTGTCCCTTCTTCTAAAAGAGATAAACAAGGAATGTCAAGCTTACTCTAGTCCTGGTTCATCTGAAGCCGTCTTCAGCTTTGGGCCTTCGCAGCTCCCCACATCTTTGGCTATGGCCATCAGAAGGAAAGAAAAAAATGATACCCAACAAACAAGCATGAGTCATACATAATCAAATTAGATTATTTAAAGCAGTGATGGGATGTACAAAGAATAAAAATACAGAGCGCTACAGGTCATGTTGAAAAAAAAAAAACAGCACAAGCTATTCTGACTCATTGTGGTGGACTAAATGAAATACACGCCTTTAATATTGCTCGTTCCGTGCGTCTGCACTCGTCCTCTCTGCTTATATCCAATGCTTATAATAATATTTCCTCTGCAACCTTTAAAAAGCATTTTTAAAACAGACCATAGTCTATATAAGCAAAGGTCACGGGCACGCGAACAGCACCTCTGGCGATGAAGAGGGAAGAGGAGGGAGGTCTAGTGTGCTCTTTGTTTATGCCACGCAGCCACAGGGACTCTGCGCTGCTGGTGTTGGTGAGAGAAATACTCAAATGTTCAGCTTTGACGTCTGTGCCTGGACCACGTGTCTCCTGCTCTGAGCTGAGGACTTCAACAGATCTGAGGAAAGAAAGAAAAAAGTCTCCTGAATTATTTACTGTTTACACTTGCATCACTTGCGTGTCTGCTCAGCTGAAAGCTTGATAATGGAATTAGTCACAAAATCCTACTTGGCATAATCTGATAGAGAACCTGAACCTGAAATTATTACTCAAATAGACACAGTTTCTCTCTACACATTACCAAAAACCTTCGAGTAAAATCCATTCACTGCATGACGTATTAGAATGTATAGAGCTAGATATACAAATATATAACTCAACAAAAGCATGAGTCGCATCAGATGAGCTAACGCCTGAGCATCCACTTTTCCTTACTTGCTGTCTGGATTGAGCTCACAGCCAGAAGCTTTGTTATTATTGTTGCAGTTTCCTTCAGCCAATTTCTGAGAGATCAATGCCTGCGCCCGCTCCTTCTCTTCTTCAGACTTTGGTACAGTGATGTTCTGGGTAGTAGAAGCCTCTGAGGCAGAAAGGAAAAACCTGTGCCTGGCAGCTTGAGTCTTTAGCGCTGAAGCGGTCCATGGCTCTGGAGCCGGAGTTGGCTGAACTGATCTGGGAGCAGTTTTAACAGCGCCGGTCAGAACTGAGGGATGCTGCCGAGGCGATGGCCCACTTCCACTCTCAGGTTCGAGTCCAATCACATCTGACCCACTACGCTTAGCTGAGGACTTACGGCCGTTCTGAGAACAGCCGTATGAAGAGCAGCGCAGTGTGCCAGGCTGCTGGCCAGGGGTATACGCCCCGGACTGTAAAGCAGCTGAACATTCACAGCACCTAATGGACAGGATTCAACACGATTACATGTACGGTTTACTTACAAGAATCATAATATACACTGCTAAAAAAAAAAAAATGGAGTCTTACTTAAAGCAGCTCCTGTGGTACAGTTTCCCATCCACTAGGTGTCTCTGAACCAAGTGAACGTGACTCCTGCACACTGCACACTTACTGTTCAGGGTGCCAGTTTTATTGGAGCTCTCGACTAAAACGGTCTTCGGGGAGAATAAACAAGCTTTAGATTAAAACGTACGAGTTAGCAAAAACAGAGCGTGAAATCATTCTCTATTAATCTTTTGTCCTAGAGTGTCAGAACCTTCTGGTTATTTCAAAACAGTTTTAACATCTGTTCATTGCATGCAGTGGTAACTACGACTGTTTCTGGATGTCCAAATAAAAAAAATAAAATGCTTATAGTCTACATAAAAAATGGCAAATAGCATACAAACACACAGAAGTGTGCGTCGAGTCTATGATATATGAAGGAGCTGCGGAGAGAGAAAAAAACCCTCTCCGCTGGGACAGAAGTATAGCTGGTATTTCCACATATAGCTCCACGCAGAAGCCGTTATTTCGCTTGGCATGAGGCGCTTGTGTCTAAACAATCTCTGCTGTTCGGCATCACACACTCAGTTAAAAATTGATAAGGCATGATATTCACGGTGCGTGATAATAATATCTTTCACGACGCCATTTCTTTTTCAGATATCAGATCAAATAAATGCTAAGATCAGACTGGAGCTTGGTTATTTGAAGAACCACGTACATCCCTTGGAAGTAACTGGCTCGTTACACCAGCTGCCTTTAAGCCGAGAAATTATCAAACAAGATGTCACCAATATGTTCATACCCCCAACTGTGTGCACCAGTGGGCTTTATTCGTGGGCTTAGTCTTGAGCGTGTACGCGTCTTGTATTTGTCTTCAAATATATGACTTTTGGTTTTCAACTCGGGCCAACACACATGCATTATGTTAAGAGCCTGAAATGCATTTCACACACACAGCAGCTCCAGGACTGCTTCTCGCTGCCAAGCACCAATTAGTCACAGCGCAAAGCAGTGACTCCTCCCTGAATGACTTACTGGCTTGGCTTATTCTTACTTGCTTTTAAAAAAAAAAGTTATTCGAGTTTCATTATGAAGACAAAAGTAAAGACGAGAGGCACTTGTACCTGCTCGGCGGTCCTGCCTGGGGCTTTCGCTGTGCTTGGAGAGGTCATTGTGATGTTTCTGGACATGGCACACTGCTGTGTCGGAGTGGCTGAGACATGTTTGTTTGAGCTACTGGTCTGAATGAAATGTGATGGTGGACGGGTCTGAGCAGCTTTGGAGGAGACAGAAGAAGAAGAAGACGCTGGATGTGTCTTTGGGCTGTATGTTTTGGCAGTGATGGGGAGATTCTTCTTTTCTGATGGCTCTTCTTTTGAGTCTTCTGCCGGCCGTTTGACACCTCCGACTCCTCCCACTATGGAGAAATAAACTTATTTAATACCCAGTCATTGTACATACAGTCAGGTCCATAAATACTGGGACATTGACACAATTCTAACATTTTTGGCTCTATACACCACCACAATGGATT
>CM074967.1:15205407-15217744 GCA_037577455.1 Pangasius macronema | reverse complement strand
TCAGAATTCATCCTGCTGCTTTTGTCAGCAGTCACATCATCAATAAATACAAGAGAACCAGTTCCATTGGCAGCCATCTGTATCATGTCAAGGCCACACAAATACAACAGAAGTAGTAGCAGCAGTAGTAGTAGTAATAATAATAATAATAATAATTTTCATTATCAGTGATGCTCTTACTGTGTGAGCGAGCGTTGAAGTAGTTGTAGTACTGCGAGACGTAAGTGAGAATGCTGAGCCGGTCTGGGACGGGAAGAGCCACCATGTCCTCTGCGTCCAGGAGAGCTGGAATCCCCAGATGATCCTCAGCCACACGAAATGCCTGAAACACACCCGAGAATTCAGCGAATCTGCATTTGGTCTCGAAGATCACTAGGTTTGGAACAATCTATAAGCAACAGAGAACTTTAGGTAACACTGTGTGTGAAGTGTGTATTCACCCAGAGACTTCATAACACAAGTATAAAACACTGGGAAATAATGTCAGTGTGAGTTTACACACACGAAACAGAGGAGAGCGAATAAACCTGAATCATCATTCTGATTATGGGTCTTTATTTTCATCCTTATCTTATTTATAAGTTGGATCATCTGTGAATTTGTTAATAAACAACACACTCATGACACTCTGTAGAAATCGCATAAGGCGTACTTCACATCAGTGTTATAAAAGTTTTCAAAATTTGATTACCACTTTAGTTTGACGGCATTAAAACAACTCATCTAAATAAGTTTACAAACTACAACTGCACACTCAACCAGCCGAGCCATAATGAGGCTTTTCCCCTCTCTCTTCTCTCTTTTATGTAAAGTCAAACCCATGTACTTCATAAAAACTGTTTAAATCATATCACGAATTCTGACATAAGCCTTCCAAAACCGTCTGGTATTGCTTTAAAGCAGATTTATGCAGTGCTTATCGATATGTTATGAAGGAATATGTGTTATGTTTGTCGTTTTAGAGCCCTTAGATACTCATGAGGCAAATTCCAATTGCAGTGAACATACTGCCAGGCCTTCCCTTTCCTCTTCCCCTCAGCACAAGCTCTCTGTTTAAACCGCGTACACCCCGTGAGCTGCTCTTTAAAGGAAATGGGCAGTGCTGAGAGGCGCTCTCTTTATGGGCGGAAACTATTTCTGGGCCATAAAATGAAGAACGAGAATCATGAAATTAAAAAAAAAATTACCGGATTTATTGCATTTACGTATATATTATACAGTATAATCATTTTAGGTCTTGAGACATGCATACATTACAAGCTGCACCTTTAAAATCAGCTATGCCAGGAATGATAATAAGTGTGACGAGGCGTGCTGTTATAGGAAAATAAATAACGACTGGTTGATGTGTTTATTCCTCTTATACTACATCAATTTGCTAATGCTTAATGCTAATTTTTAATTTATTAATGACTGGCATATACATATATACATAACATCTGTGAGAAACGTTTATCCGGTTCCGGTTCGCTCTTACCAGCCTCTCTCTCTCTCTCTCTCTCTCTCTCTCTCTCTCTCTCCCTCTCTCCCTCTCTCTCTCTCTCACACACACATGAAGCTAGAAAGCACACACTCTTCTGAAGTAATACCGAAGACTATCCTGTGACAGAAAACTTACTGACCTCGTTACGAAGCACTGATACCCAAGACTTCTTCCATAAATGTTAAATAAATATCTCCACACGGAAAACTTACCCATATCAAAGATTCTACATTGTTCTTTGTTAAATAACAGCACATTTTTTATCCGTTTATATCAGATGATGTGGCGTGTCTGCCATACATGAGCTGTTACTATAGAAACAATAACATCTTAGAACTAGCACATATACATAATATAATCATTTGAAATACAGCCGGCACTACGGTCAGCGCCGTGCTGTTAGAGAAACTTAATCAGGACCTTCTAGCCAATCAGATTTGAGAGTTCAACAGAATTCAACTATGTATGTTATTACTGTTAGCTATAAACACACCCCGAATGAGAAAGACTAGGAACGTCTCTGTAAATAGGAAAAAAAAAAAGGTGACTTTAGTCTGGACACTGTCCGGGCTCTGGTCAGTGAATGCGTGCTGAATAACTCATTTCCTGCGCACACTTCAGGACTCGGAAAAGAGGACGGGGAGGTGCATTGTTTGGGATTGACCTGGACAAGGCTCATTAAATTATACAGGGCTCCACATCCTCCTCGCATGGCAGCTGCTCCTGGAAAAGAGCGCAGGACACATAGCGAAGGACCAAAGCAGTTTTCCTGTTTCCATCACACACAGACTCTAGTGTTTAACACAGCTTACGTGAATAATAACATGGATATTAGATCAAAACACATCGCCTGCCACCATTTCCAGTGCCTCGAGAGAACAGGGACGGACTCTGTCTAGGACTCTGTGAATGTTGTGAGCAAAAACAGAGTTACGGCACAACAAACAGCTGGGCAATGTTTAGTATCTAAAATGTACAAAGGACCTAACATTTGTAATGAACAGAAGTAAGCTCATCCTGACGGAAAGGATCAGATGTTCGATAGCTACACTGCTTCATAATGGATGAGCTGGAGTTATTCCTCACAGCTCAGGTTCCTCCAGCAGCAACTTGTGTTTCATAACTGATCACTGAGTGTGTCTCACTGCAGAGGCCAGGTGCTTTGAGGAAGCAGGAAGGAAATAAAGCTTTTTATAATGGAAATGTCCCAGCTGTGGTGATTGTGTTCACTCCGTCTCAAACACCCAATGCACACTTGCTCAGAAGGAAGGATAAAAAAACAATTAGATCACTGAGCCAAAGCAGGCGTTCACTGCCACATAAATGCTTTATGCTATCTTATTTTTAGTTTTTTTTGTTTATTAAGGTGGTGCAGTCACATCCTCCCATTTCAGGGAGTCGTATGTTTCACTTTGAAACCCATTAAGCAGGTGCGAGTTCAACAGCAGTTCTCAAATGGCTACTCTGTAAAGTCTAACTGAACTTTACAATGTGGTCCGGATCGTAAAACTACCCACGGCTCGTATATACTGTAATTTACACATCATGACCTTCAACCCTGCTCATAAAACGGCATCATTTAAAAAAATAAAATATCTAAAGATCGTTCAGAGAGAATTCTGTTCAGAATTCAGAGTTCAGGGAGCCTGAGCCATTCATTTTTCAGTAACTGCTTTATCCTGGTCAGGATTGCAGTGAATCCCGAGGCTTTCCCAGGAACATTAGGTGTGAGGCGATAAGGGACGGGTGCACACTCACACACTTACACCCTGGGGCAGCTTAGACTAGCCAATCCATCTACCAGCATAATTATTTGGGGGAGGTGGGAGGAAACCGGAGAACCTAGAGGAAATCCATACGGATGTAGGGACGACAGGTGACAGACAGTAACCTGAGTTCACGATCAAACCAGGTACCTCGGAGCTGTGAGACAGAAACGATACACACCGCACCTCCGTGCTGCCCTAAAACATTACGTTTAAAAACATGTAAGAAGAAAACATTGTATATCTTTGGCTGTTTCCTTTAGTCAGGAAACAGGAAGTCTTACCAAGCAGTTGTTGTCATACACATTGTCCTTACTCAAGGACTCAAAGTTTCTGAAAGGAAACAAACAGACATGAGTCACATTAGGGAAAATAGGACTGCTCATAAATCTGATGTTTAGAAGCCGTTCTGGTATGATTTCAGAGAAACGTCGAGAAACACACGAAGCTTTCTACACTTTATATTAAAGCATCAACGTGTTCAGGTGTGAATCAAGATCTGCTGATAATATTCAAGATCAAAATCCTAACCATATACAGTATAACCATATATTAGCTACCAGGCTGTATTTTTCTAACATTATAGATTGTACACTGTGTCCAAAATTAAACACTTTGATCAATTTTGTTATTCTTTTGCATTTATTACAGTAATAAACAGCCTACAGTATGCATTAATGAGCATTCATGAGCAGCTCATAATCAATGGTCAAAGGGCCTTAAATTAACTTAAATAGATCTGCAATTCCATTCTCTACAAAATCTGTTATTTATAATATTTTCAAGCATTAAAAACTTTAAAATTTAAAAAAAAATCCTTAGTAAAACATCCTTATTATCGTTGATATCCCTTGTTAACATCAACCCATGCAAGTGCAGCTGCTGTAGCTTATTTTTATTCAAAACTCCTTCACAACTGAATGAACTGCACTGTTTACACTGTAAATAAATATGTTACTAACAAGTGTTTGGGGCCAAATCACTTAGAGACAGATTTAAAACTGTAAATAAATATGAGTTAGAGTTACAGTTGTACCCCAGGTACCGTGATAAGGACAAAAACTTAGCTTTCAGCTAATTAACGTCAACAAACAAACAAACTTTTTAGCATTTTTAGCGTCTATAAATACGAGTATTTCAGAATGAAGACGCTGGCAAACAGGTTGAGAGTGAAAGCACAACATGTTGAACATCATTTAAAAGTCGTTCTTACATGAGGTCAGGTCTGAATTTGTGGATAAGAGCGCAGAAAGCCAGTCCGTCTCTGAATGAGGTGGTCATGTTGATTATATCCACGTCTCTGTAGCCATTGCACTGGATTTTACACCACTGCTGCAGCGCCTTGATGGCCGCCATCCTGCTGGAAACTACTGCTTCTGCTTCTCTCTCTCTCTCTGTGTGGGTCTCTCTGTGTGTCTCTCTGCTCTGAGGCGATGCTTAGAGTCAACAAAACCCCCCAAGTACTACAGGTTAGAGCTGAAATCTGTTCCCACCAGCACCTGGCACCCGTAGAGGTCACTGTTACACCAAAAAGTACAATCTACCAAGTGGAAAGTTGAGAGGATGGATGAAAAAAGTTGTCAAGAAGCACAAAACTCAGTCAAGTCTGGGTTTATCTTTACTCCACCTTGACTCCTTACTTTTAAAATTAAACTACAATCCAGCTCTTTAAAGAACTACATCTATAGCCTGTCTGTACATCCACCTACACGTCGGACTCTATCACACCACCCCGTTGTTGATTATTTTCCCATAACAGCACAACCCGCCATGTTTAATGTCAAGCAAGGTCGCACGAGCGAGACTGCGGTTATACTGAATGTCTCTACTGCTGTGATTCGGCCGCAGATAAATTATTCTGTATAACCGCAATGACTGCGAGTGCGATACTGCTTTTATACAACAGTTTTATATTTATATGTAAGTAATTAATATAAGCGATGGTTCAGACACAATATGGCCAGATGAGTTGTTTATTTTTTGCTCCGAGAACAGAAGTAGATCCCGGAGATGGCACAATCAATCACTGAGAGGCCGTCAGCTAGCTGGCTAGCTAGCTCACAATGATTAGTTATTGGACATCCCAGTTAAACATTCCAGTTCCTTTCATCTTCATCTGGCGAGCTTTCATATTTTACTTCAGAAGTTATGTTCATGAAAATGGTACTGTTTTCCATGTCTGCTCATGATGTCACTAACTACTGTAGTAACAGTTTTCAATTAACTGTAGCTAGAACACATAGACACACAGTGAAACGTCCAAGTGCAGTTATACTGAATATACACACTCTTGGAACATCGCTCGTCCAATCAGAATAGCGGACCAGGACTAACTTTTATAGTTATATATATATTACTTATAAAGCTGTACAATTCTCACATCCTACCTTATCAAACTGCCCAATCATATAGAGCACATTTGTAGATCTTCTTCTAAAACATCCCAAATAATTAGTGCTATGTTGTCTACTTCATTAATGTGTGATCAATCAGAACGATATATTCAGCAGAAAACTGTAGGTCACATATTTTAATAACGAGGTAAAGTGAAACACTTGGTAGTTCGTCTCAATATGAAGGACAATTTGTCTGAACACCAGTTACAAGGTTTATATTAATGCACTCGTTACATTACGTCATCTTTATGGATGCTCTACATAAACTGGTTAAAGAAAACAACAAAAAAAAATGTTTGTTACTGTTTTGGTGAAGTTCTTAATGAGGAAATGTTTGGAAGGAGTCTCCAGTGTCAGCGCTTTGTAACTGCAGGAGAGTGTTTGTGGTTTCTTGGTAACATGACAGATATATGTTTATAGCTGTTATAATGTAAGTGATAACAGGAATGAACCTGTTTCACAGACATTCCACAGTATAAACTATAAACGGATAAAAAGTATGATGTCATACAGAAAAACTGCCGTCTTTGGCGTGTTGCTGTAGTGTAGGAGGAATAAATCACTTAGGGGTGTGGTGTTATAGAATACTTACGGGTAGTAACAGATCAGCAAAATCCATTTCTGCTTTCAGAAAAGTTATTTTCATCTTAGGACTGTTTCACAGCTTCGTGTTTTTATTTTATAAGTTTGTAGTGATGGGATATTTCCATGTCTTTTTTTTTTTTTTTTTTACTGCATTTGAGCTATTGAAACTTTTCTTCACCTGCCTGCAAATTTCAAGTCATTCTTTTAATTTTCAATATGTGAGCAGTCGCATTTAAAAGGCTTATAAATATTTGTATATATCTTTTACTTTTATCACAGTACTAAATAAGAATGCATTACCTAACATGTTTATAATGAATACCCAGATTAAATTAAATACTTCTGCAGTTACATTTTCTATAAAATCTGTGATTTATAATCTTTTCAGGCATTCAGAACAACTTATATCCTTATTAAAAAACCTTGTTAATACCAAAGCAAGCAAACAGAGCTATTGTAGTTTATATCCATTCAAAAGATTGTCATAGTCGTGTAAAAATCATGCCTTTAACCAAAAAAAAAAAAAAAAAAAGCCTTTGCAGATGCATCCAAGACCCAGAAGAGGGTGTTCTCACATCACAGTGAGCAATACAGGATAAAAGCCTGATCTCTCAGTGGTGCACTAACAGTCCTAACAGCCACTCAAGCTGCACTGAGGAAAAAAAAAAAAAAGGAAATGCTTGTTTAAATGAGGGTCCAGGGTTACTATCCTCAAATAAGGCTGGGGCGCTGTTAACGTAATCCTCCTGATCTGCCAAATGCATTGCTGCAGTACTCATATTCATAAGAATGGCAAATACAAACAAACTAGGCTGCTGGATATATATCTACACCAGGAAAGGCTTTTCTTAATCTATGAATGTGATCTATGTGAAGCACACATTAGGATCAAGTAAACCAAACAATTATTTTTAGAAGACGTTAAATAGTCTTGTAGTCAACACCTACGCACAGCATGAAAGGGGAAGGAGTTAAGAAGCACGACAAGCACGTTTACAAATGTAATCTTCACAGAGCACCTCTGTCAGAGAGGGCAGTCATTTTTCAACCGTCCCCATTGTGTTCGCAACGAGCTTGTGGCAGCTTGCAGACATCCTGTGTCTCTCTCCAGCTCGTGAAACAGGATAGCTGACTGAAGGTGCGGCCATTGATGAGGTCATCATTCGCTTTCTCATCAGATAAAACACTTGGCATTTGTCTCTTATTCGCTCTAAATGTTTTGCCCAAAACAAATCATCTTTTTCCACCTATCCAGCCAGGAGAGACACAATCATGATCCTGATTAATATTACAATGTTTAATAATACAATTACAGCATAAATGCACACCATTAGTATGCTTTGCTCTTGTGTCCATTTTAATTTGGCTTTAAAATAATAATGCTAGGAAAAAATATAATGATCACCTCTCGAGAAAGTAATCTGAAATGAATATTATTACAACAACTGAAACAGTTTAGTATTAATACCTTAGTGATCATAGAGCTGTGGAAAATATTCACATACTGTATTAATACAAACCACAGAAATATCAGGGTAAAATAAAGAAATATATAAAGTATCATCCAAAACTAGTGTAACAATAAGGTGACAATAAATAAACTAGCATCATAGGAATTCAGATATTTCCATATCACAGTGGTGTTTGGGAACTCGGATCACTTTCATCAGTCACGTTTGGACACGTGCGCTTTTAAGCACCACTTCCTATCGCCCTCGGCTGCAGTGCCGTGGATCTCGGCTTCGTAATCCCTGGCCTTGGCCCTCAGTTTGGCAATGCTGCAGAAGCGGAACTCCTCTGGACTGGTCTCTCCTGATCCTGCCTGCTGCCTGGCCCCCTGGTGCAGTCTGTGTCCAGCGCTCTTCTCCTGTTTGCTGTCCCAGCGTGGCACCTGGTCGCTGTCTGACTCCGCGCTCCTCCTGGATGGTGCTGGCTTTCTGGCCTCGCTGTCTTTCCCAGCACACGAATCTCCACTCTGGCCTTGAAGTTTCATCTGTCTGCGCATCTTCGCCCTGCGGTTCTGGAACCACACCTGCACCGTACAGACGCACAGCGTGAGGCACAGGAACCAGCTCATATCGTAGATTAATATTTACCCCACATGTATAAACTAGAGAAGGCACGATACCACTTTTTCTCCTTCTGTTCTGATGAAATCTTGAGTATCAGCAGATATCAATACTCATCCCATATTGTTTTCTTTAAAAATAATAAGCTTTAAAACCTTTAACTGAAGCACTTCACAGTTCACAGTTCACATAAAGCACTCTACAAACATTTAGTAAATAAATACATAAATAAATTCACAATATAAAGTGTACAATATACATATACAAGTATACAGGATATAAAACCAATCCTAACAAAAGGAAAAAACAGTAAAGTCTCTGATATGTTTTCTCTGATGTCCACCACCATTTTTAATTTTTTTGGTATTGTGCCATCTCTAGTATAAATAGATATGGATTCTCAGCTCCAGTCTTCAGGAGCCACTGTGTTTTTACTAAGTTTTTCCTGAAAAGCTATCAAACTGATGAGCTAATTACCAAGCCCTCAAGACATCATAAGAATCGAAGAAACAAACTGTGCCGTAGTATCATATCAGTCATGGAGTAGCTCTTCGTGACTGATATGGAGAACAGCCAACATGCACAATTTGAAAATGAAATTCCTGACACAAATCTTAAGGGTCAGTGATCATCAATAACATAAAGCCATTCTGAAGAGGATGTACCTGAACTCTAGCCTCGATTAAGTCCAGTCGGAGTGCCAGGGCCTCGCGCATGAACACGTCAGGGTAGTGCGTGCTCTTGAAGGCCTTCTCCAGCTCCTCCAGCTGCCAGCTGCTGTAGTTGGCACGAGCGCGCCGCTGCTTGGCGGGCCGTGGCTCATCTGGAAGCATGTGGCCAATTAGGTGGATGCCAGCGGCTGACGGGGGGAACTAACAGCTCTGGATTGGCTAATTAGCGCAGCATTCATTAAGCTCTCTCTGGCGGAGCCGCGTAATTGATTGTTAGTTACAAGCTGTTAGCTGATCCTTTGTAAACATTCAAGTCCCATTAAATGCCAAGGATGGCTATTATCAGAGAATAGGCCATCATCCTCAAATTACCTCTCATACTGTGAATTACATGTACATTATTAAAAATATATTGCCTAAATAAGCAACACAAGACAATCTATTTTGCTGCTTCACTGGCCAAAAGACAACACATTGTACTCGAACATACATTTTCTTACAGAAGGATGTGTTTGTTTTGTTGTGACAGGCGATAATTAAAAGACATATCATCCCAATAGTATGTGGGAATGTAGTACATTAATGCAGTCTTAATAACCAAAACTGTAATTAAGCTACAAATTGAGATTCCTGACATACAGCATGAGACCCAGGATTTTTGATGACTCTTACCAGTGTCACTGGAAAGTCGGACCATGGACGATGCCTGTGAGGCCAGCAGCAGGGCTTGTTTACAAGGCTCAGGCTGTAGGTAGGTGCGCAGCAACTCGTAGCTGAGCAGTGGAGCAGGGATCAGGAGCTGAGGATGGCCCAGCCTGCTGGGAAAGGCAGGGAAGAACTGAGTTGCTGGAGAGTGCAGAATGCCAGAGTTCATAGAAGAAAGGAGCTGTCCAGAGCTGAACATGATGACCCTCTAGAGAAGATCCACACTTTGTGTGTACAGCCACGAATCACAGTCCAGAACAGGCAGAAGAGCCAGAGCTGTAGATGTTCTGAGGTCAGGCGAGATAGGTGTAGGATGTGATCATGTGTTCATGGAATGCAGGTCTTCCTGGAGTACAAATAGCAAATTTCAATATAAAATGAAGCTGTTATATATTTCAAATGTTCAATTAAAAAAAAAAGAAGAACATCATGAGAGCTGAGGAGGCTTCCAGTTGGATGGACGAAGAGAAGATCTGTGCTCTTCTCCAGCCTAAAGAAAAGTCACCCAAGTCACATGCTAACTACTTTCATAGGTGCTCCACCTTCTCGCCTGGTCACATGACTCACCTGTGACCACTAATACATCTTGAACAGGGCTTGGTTTGAAGGAAAACATGCAGTCATGGAGACAGGAGTTCGCCCTACGCTTCATTTAAGACCAGCCTCTGAGAACATCACTCTTCATCAGTGGTTCATCATGACACCTAATTCCTTCATGTGGAATAGAGAAGCCCAGCAATATTCCATTTACAGAGGTCTTGTTTTTATTATGCAGTCTTCTACAGACAAGTTCAGGCACTAGTCAGCTTCTGTGTTGTCTATTAACGTGACAAACCAGACACAAGGCACTGGAGTGTAACAAGAAAGGAAGGTTTAAAAAAGCACAGTTCCTGTTATGTGAACTCTTAGATAGGCATGTATGACGGTGAGTCAAATGAAAACTTTAAAAATGCAACAGAAATTATTTTCTAGAGGAGTCGAGAGTAAACAATTCGTGACCTTGCGACTTGTATTACCTCTATCACATCTCTTTTATTTTTCCTATGTGAAAACACTGTGGAATTTGCAATAAACAATGAAAAAAACAATACACCTTTTCATTTGACTCAACTTCATGTAGCCAATCAGTAGGCTTTTTGTCTGGTTCTGCATTTTGCACTTTCTCCCATATGAGTCTTAAAACACACACTGCTAAAGCAAAGATTTTAAATCAGGAAAAAAAGGGATCAGGGGCTGGCAGCTGAGAAGCTTTCAGTAAGGACCCAGAGCTTTAGATAAAATCTTCTGCAGAAGCACAAACAGCTTCTGTTTACACAGTAAACACATCATCCTAATTGGCCCACATAATTGACATTCATTTACTAGCCCATTTACGGCATATGGCTGTTTGCATCGCACTCATTTGCTCCTCTACACAACTGGAAAAAAGGGAGACTGCCCTCAGGGAAGGTGCTGATGAGTTTCTGTAATCGAATGTGACTCAAAAAATGAAATTTACAAAGCGACACTGTCTGAAATGCAAGATTTGTCTGAGTGGCTGGGAATTCTGTCACTAAATGGAAACGATTTAAACCCGACTGCTTTGATTCAGGAACTGTCTGAGTGGGCGATCTTAATCAAAGCAGAGTCTGTAGTGAAAGAAAGATCACCTGTCCAAATGAGAGGAATTGTTCAGGGCTGGGCTGAGGACGCAAACGATACTTGTTTCACAGAAGAAAACGATGGTTTTCACAGCCAGGGCTAGATCAGCCATGCAAAGGAATTCCAACACTTTCATTCACTGTCAGACAGGTGAGCAATTTGACTCAAAAAGCTGCAAATTCTTCACTTACTTGATTATAATTCCACATTCTGCGATCACTGTATTTAAATTAAATGATTTGGGCGGCACGGTGGCGTAGTGGTTAGCACTGTTGCCTCACACCTCCGGGGCTGGGGGCTCGAATCCCACCTCCACCCCATGTGCACAGAGCTTGCATGTTCTCCCCGTGCCTCCTCCAGGTACTCCAGCCTCCCCCTCCAGTCCAAAGACTGGCTGATTGGCATTTCCAAATTGTCCGTAGTGTGTGAATGTGTGTGCAATTTTTGCCCTGCAATGGGTTGGCACTCTGCCCAGGGTGTTTCCCTGCCTCTGTGCCCCGAGCCCCCTGGGATAGGCGCCAGGCTCCCCTACAACCCTGTGTAGGATAAGCGGCACAGATAATGGATGGATGGATAATTTGGGGGGAAATGGTGCAAAATTCAGTAAAAAAAAAAAACTAATTAATAAAAAAACTAATAATTTCTCATCATGAAGTAAGAGAAATGCAGCTATTTGTTAATTATGCCACTTTATTAGCTGTTAGCTCTTGACAGGCAGTCAGATTTCCAGTTTAATTAATAACTAGTAATTAAGAATCCAGTTGTGCCTATTAGGATCGATTAGTCCATCGTAAGACGTACGAATCCAGCGGAAAATTTGTGAAATTTGAATGAAATTACGATTTTTGATCCAGCTGTATTGAGTAGATCAACACTACCATATACACTGCAAAAAAAAGACACCTTAGCAACTGAACTTTTACATTTACATTTACATTTATGGCATTTGGCAGATGTCCTTATCCAGAGCGACTTACAATAGTGCTTTGAAGTCTATCAAAAATACATTCTGATATTGGCT
>CM074967.1:15194258-15204649 GCA_037577455.1 Pangasius macronema | reverse complement strand
GAAGCTAGTGGGTGCAAGTGTTGAGGATGCAGAAGATAGGGATAGGTGGAGAGTGATGATTCACTGTGGAGACCCCTTAAGGGAAAAGCCAGAAGAAGAAGAAGAAGAACGAGTCCATAAGATAGTACTCATCAAACAGTAGATTAAAAAGCATTTAAATGTTACACATCTGATCAGAACCTAATGTGTGAACATTGGACATTATTGAACAGCATAACTCCAATGTTAGAGATGGACTTCTGGGAAATTATTCTTCTGCAGGTGTTTTTCTGTAAAGAAGGCAGTGATATGGTAAAGTTTCTTGCTCGTGAAAATACTGCAATGTACGGCATTCTGGTGTGTAAGTGGAAGTGATGCAGTGAATTATGATTTGATTTGTTTGCCATTAAAATCTCAAAGATTCTCAAAGGGGCAACTAGGATATGCTCTACTGCTGAGAGTGTGTGAGATTCATTTCTGACACAAGGTTTTTTCTCAATTTCCTTAGTCACTTATTACAAGCTAAAAGGAAAGCAGTTGCTGGTATGGTACGGGCCCGTCGCCCTCTTCCATCCCATTGCACATTAGAGTGCCCCATTATAAACAAACACCACCTCAGCCACTCAGGCTTCCTGCTAAAAAGCCCCTATAAGTTCCTCTCGTTTGCTGACGGGAGCATATACAGAGTGCATAATCAATTACAGATAGGGTTCATAGAGCTGCGTATAACCTGAGCTCACCTGCATGATCTTCATCCAGTTCCCTTCAAACGCACAAAGAGGTGTTTCAGGTGAAGTGACACCAGTCGAAAACAACTCACACTTTCATGGCAAATTGGCTTCCATTAGAGCAGTGTAGCATAGCAGAAATTTCGTCAGGGACGCAAATATGGGGGAGAGCCAAGAAAAGTCGGCGTGACTCATTTGTAAGCGTTCAGTAGGAGTTCACTGCCCTTCTCTTCTGTTCCACGAACAATAGACTGAAATAAACTGTGATCCCGTAAATGAGATGCTGAAAATACGAGCTCTGAAAACAACTCGCAACTTTTTCAGACATCTCTTTCTCTTTATTATTCAAAGTACTCTACAAAGGAATGATGACAGCTTTCAGAACATGAAAATAACACACTGCGTAATCAGTTCTAATATATAAGGAGATGAAATCTGCGAAGGTTTAAGGCAGCTAGAATCACACGAATCTCACGCCAGAATACGTTTCGAGTAACAAAGCGAAACTGGAGGCCTAAGTTGTAGCTTCCATGTGCAGGACCTTCATGGACTCTGCGATCACAGAGCTGGTGTCTATCTGGCCATAGATCCCCACGAGGAAGGCTTTATGGAGGAGAATGTCAGCGTGCTCTACAGAAAGAAGAAGAAGAGGAAGAAGAAAAAAAACACACATGAGTTCTGGTTTCCAAAGCAATAGTGCAATGACTTCCTTGTTCCTCTTAAAAAGTATACTTGAGGTCGGTTCTTTCGTTCGAGCCTAAACACACACACACACACACACACACACACACACACACACACACACACACACACACAGCAAAACTCTTATGGACTACACACAGCTGTTTGAGAGAAAAGCTCTCGCAGGTTTCTGAGGGAAAAAGGTTTAGAGTATATTACCTTGGCACAGGAGCACATATTCTGGAAGGTTCCTCAGGGCTGTTTGGATAACGTCAAAGTTCCCACTGCCCATGCAGTACATGAAGGTGGGCAGGAAATCTGACGCCAGACTACATGAAACCAAGGAACAAAACATAGACGGATATATTTAGAGATTAGTTTTTGAGCTGTAACAGAGTCTCGGATAGTCACGGTGTAGATCGGACAGTTATCTTAATGTTGGCTTTTTTTTTTTTTTTTTTTAAACACTGATTAAAATCCATTTCTGCATTTGATTGCTCAGCGTGCCTCTTTTCCTCCTCGCAGCCTCTTTCTCTTTCAGCTTACAGTGACAACGTGATAAACAATGACAGTGGGCCTCATTTATAAAGCCGGAGACGAATGGATTTATGCGTAAAGCATTCGTATGAGCACTTGCACAAGAAATTTGGTATTCATGAAAACCCAGTAAAAACGTTCATCTCTATTCCTGCTTCTGCGTGCGTGTGTGTGTGTGTGTGTGTGTGTGTGTGTGTGTGTGTGTGTGTGTGTGTGTGTGTGAATTTACGCATCAGGACTCTAACTTCTGTAAACCTCGACTTCAAATCATACCATTTGCCCGGATTACTGCACTTTTATTTATATAAGGTATATACTGTCGAGTTTAAATCGCTTATTCTTATTACATTTCCAGCGTTTATGCAGATGCTCTTATCCAGAGCGACTCACAGCAGTGTTTGAGTTTCTATCAAAAGCACCATCGAGAGCATTTTGTGAAAACCAGTCGTATAATTTGACTGGCATTAATTAAAGAATATGATCTGATTTCTTTCGCTCGGTTGTGTCTGGGCATTTACTTCTGTGTATTTTGATTAGCAAGTCGACATGGTTGTCTTTAGGCGGCGTGTAGACGGAGGACGGGTCGGTCCGTCTGCGCAGAGCCGTAAGCAAACACCTCAGCTGACGGAACGTTTAGCGCTCGCTTAACTTATTATTAATATTATACATTATTCGATATTTTTATTGGGATAGAGGTGTATACAACTTCCACTTCTGTCTTTCAGCCTTTACTCTCATTGCTCATTTCGTGCTCCCGGCTGTCTGTGCACTTGACCTTTTATGGAGTTTTGTGGGCGTCGCTACATACCAACGAGCTGCGTCAGGAACGCGCTTTGCACTTTACGGCTGAGCGACACACACACACGAGTACGAAGGAAATCAGCGTTTGGAAATCCGCTTGAAAATTTCAGTTCACTTTGTCTTACACAAACATTGACACACAACTTTCCTGAACGTATGAGTTTTTAAGGAAAAGTCGCGCTTAAAATCTTAAGATCTTTCTAAAGTCCTGTTCAGATTGTACTAATTTTACACGAGGAGGGATAATGTAATTATAACAGATGTATCTTTGGGATTTTAGTCCCGCCCCAAATCAGTCATCATGTCAGTATTTGTTTTACGGACTGCGAGTGCACCCCAGGTAATGTGTGTATATATATATCCTGTCTGAACTGACATGCTGTTAAAGATTCCATTATATCCTGTGGGGAAAGAGGTTTGCATGTTTCCTTCAGTATAAAGACATTATAAAATACAGACCATGCTTCCTTTTGGTTTGTGTTATAGACACGAGGGTGTGCGTGTGTAATAGACATTTCGTTTAAGTTTCACCAGCAGCTTAGGTGTGTTGTTTTGTGTTGGTCAATTAACACCATGATAACCCTGCTTGGAAATATTACGGTTCTCATACCATGGAAAGTTTAAACCATGACACCACAAGCAGAACTTGGATAGGGGATCCCTGGCTGGTGAATTAAAGTGACACTTCAGAAGAAAAAAACATAAATAATATTTTATATTTATTACTTCTAGGACATAAGTTTGGTGTTTGAATTTTGCTTCTTTAGATTTGCAGTGCAGCTTCTAGGCTAATGTAGCTAACACGTAAAAGCAAGCGAGCACAAGTACGCCAGAATCACTGTCTTCTAGCTTGATTATTTACGTGTTATTCAGCTACGTTATGGAATATTTTAAGTATATATGGGATTAGTGAGATAAATAACGTCTTGAGGCAAACGTGTAACGATTTAGACATGTAGTTCGCGTGATGCTAGCCTGGTAGCTATAAGCTTCGCTTCACCAGTGCAAACCACGGACGCCTGGCGTAAGAGGAAATGAGTGTAAATTTGATTTGCATTGCTTTAAGGCCGCTGGCTCACCTGGGAGTGTTCTGAATGCAGCGCAGCGCAAGATTAAAGGCCATGTTGCGGCACAGTTCCTCCGGCGAGCTCATCAACCTCTGCAGATCGTTCTGAAAGGTGTGTCATGCAATTCGCCGTATTTTAGATCGCATTGTGTGCAGGAAATCGCGGCCTGAAGCAATTCGTCCGAATGGACAAAATACTGGACTATTTCCGGATTCCTCTTCGACTTCTCATCCAGCTCAGTCAAGACGTCCAACACATCTGACAAAAGCGACAGATCGTTCACTTTCACATTACTCTTCACTAATGAGTGTGGAGTGAGAAAAGGAAGTTTAAATATGATGACTGGTTTTTGTTTTTGTTTAGAGTCTCACCTTCAATGGCTTCCCCTCCGGATATCTTCTTCATGTACTTGGTCATATCTGCTGAGCTGAGCGCTGTGGAGGCTGAGATACTGACCAGTGGCAAGGAGCCCGAGGACGAGTCCTCGGCTAGAAGCAAGAGGCGGAGCTTTTTAAACGGAGGCTAGAGGCGGTAATTCGGTTTTCATTATGCTTTGAAATGTCAGATAAGTTACCATCTCTGTCCTCTGCAGCGATGTCTGAGGAGCCGGTCTTTACAGGCAGCGTGAGGCCAGCTAGCAGGGATTTCAGCTGCACCAGGTCGGGATTCTCCGAGGCAAGAGCCCTATGAGAGAGAGAGAGAGAGAGAGAGAGAGAGAGAGAGAGAGAGAGAGAGAGAGAGAGAGAGAGATTTTGGTGCACATCTTTCTAAACATATATACAATATAAATAAATAAATAAATGCATCTCTTACTGCAGAACATCCGAGTGCTTCTGAAGGAAAGGCACGGCAGCTGCTGCGTCGTGAGTTATGTATTTCTGAATGAACTGCACGAACTTGTTAATGACCGGCATACGGGATAATCGTCTGAAGTTCTGGAAAGAATTTACATTTTTGTAAATATATATGATTTATAAATGTAAATGATAAATGTAAATATGAATTATAAATGATTTATGAGCTCGTCTGCTAAAAAATTACTAAAAATTACATTTCAGCAAGTCAAAAAAAAAAATCGTGAATATATTGTAATTGATCCAGTATTTCCTGTTATAATATCACACTGAACCGAATATTTATAGCTTCATATTTTTTTATTCTATTGGCAGATCATTTTATAGAATTTTTTTTTTCTTTCTAAAACTAAATGCTTCAAATCGTCTTAAAGACTATATCCAAGCTTGAAATTATTAATAAAAAAAAAAGTCAGTAATTTTAATAATCCTACGTTTGGTTTATTGTGATCCTATAATAGGACTAGATAAATATGACTATATTCAAGATAGTTTGACTTACTGTCAGCTTTTGTGGTGCACATTAAGTTGTTCTTTAAAAAAAAAAAAAAAAAGACTCTTTTAAAGAGTCCAGCTTTTGTGGGATCCGATCGCAGTCAGAGCGAAACTGTCTACATTAGTAATGAATGAATACGTATATTTTTCTCTGATTAACAGTAAACCTCTTAATTTTACAAAAACTTTAAAACACCACCACCACCAGGCAGGTGTAGAGTTTGGGAGTTTCAGCACAGACAAACATTTTGACTCTGTAATGAGAAAAGGAAGAGAAAAACTTGTTCATGCTTCACATTCCTGTGAATCCTCCGACAAATATTACAGCTCTGGAGCTGACTTTATAAAACCTTATGACTGACAAATGAATGTGTGTATTCTACAAAAAGTGTTCTGCATAAATGCAAACATTTTTAACATTTAAAATTTTTTTTGTTAATATTATTAATGTTTATTTTTCGCAGTAAGAGGAACGTGTCAAAACTCTGCAGATGCAGTAGATTAAGATTTAGGTTGAAAATGCCGGAGAATTCCTTTAACGTTTATAAAAAGCACTCGCAAGGAGTATTTACCTCAAAACTTTATTAATTACCTTACACCTAAGAGCCGGCTACAGTGTTAACTATATAAACTCGTGAATTATTCTTGTGGTTTTCCGTAATACACAGTGCTGTCATTTGAGTTACTTCAGTGATAGATGATTTTTCAGAACATCTCTCAAACATCTCAGAACAGCTGATCCGGTTGACTCTTCCCTTGTGATCACACGGCCATGCATTGTGAATAGTTTAGTGAAATCCCTGCACGATACCTGTAGGACTTTAATGAAGGACAGCAAGCAGTCCTGCAGCGCCCTCTGGTGGTCTGGGTGAAAGACTCGCGGCTGCAGTAACTCCAGTATAGCCAGTACATCGCTGAAGAAGGTCAGATGGTACTGCTGCCTGAACTCCTGCAGGTTCAGATGGATCCGGCCATGCAGGAGAGCAGCGACCATAGTCAGGTGTCTGGAGCGGGGGAGAGAGAGAGAGAGAGAGAGAGAGAGAGTTGTATGGGTTGAAAAGAAGAAAAAAGCAAATGGTGTTATTAATCTATGGCATGTGGAACAGTACAGCACACCTGAGCAGAAGTACAGGGTGGGACACCGCCAGCCTCCTGCAGGCCAGGGTGGCATCGGACACGCGACTCTCTGCCGATTTGGAGTCTCCGGTGTCTGCCATAAGCGTGATGAGGCGATGCACCAGGATGTCCAGCTGTGTAAGGAAACAAACATGAAGCGTGCATTTATTTACACTGTACTTCTCATATTTGGTTCACTACCAAAATCTGTGGATGTCAATCTGCTCTCTTTTGAATTTATAGCAAAATTTGTTTCACATTTACAACATCTAGTTGTGAGTGCGAGTAAAGACATGGAGGTCATGTGATGCGGACTAAAAATCATAATCTTGTGTCAATTTTAAACACTTGATCTCCTCTGGTTACCCTTTAGTCAAAGGACATTATCGCTAACATCGATGAGAACAAGTCAATTCCGTCTACGCATGCAGGACCGTCTCAGGAAGCCGTGCCTTTACCTTGCAGGTGCTTCCGTCGGCAGAGGCCTCTCCGCTCAGCGTCGCGTCGGGCAGGCGCACGTGCTGGATGACCTCGGGGAACTGCAGGTACATCTGCAGCAGCAGGTTCTCACACCTCCTGCTCATCACACTGCAGAAAGACGGTAAGATGTTGCTTCACTTTCTAACAGCGCTGTGGCTTCCAGTCCCAGTCCCAGGACTTGTGAAAAGGAATGTAGCTCCTTCTGTATCATTTTTATTCGGAAATCAGTTTGAGTTCATGATCAGGTATCTGGTTAACCACTTGCAGAAAGGGGAAGCTTTTTTTTTTTTTTATTTTTAATATGGTGTAATAGTATAATTTTCCACTGTAATTAAATTTTCCTCGTGTTCAAACTTCAGACTGCTGAGACACATAAAACACTACGGGCATTCTGATATTTGTGGGCGGACTGTCTGAAAATCTCATATTATATCATAACGTATACAGCAATACAAGTTTATACGTTTGTAAGCCAATGCATGTTTATAATAAGCTAAAGGTCAGTACAGTCCGTGCTATAAAAGCACGCCTCAGCAGTCAGAATGCTGCTTCTTATTATGTGGAGAAAAATCTTAAGCGATACTGATGTGATGGAACAAAATCTATAATCATCGTGGCATTATTTAATCCTGCGATTCCTTTATGTACGATGGTGAGATTGCATCCAAAAATATGACCTACTCTGCCATGAAGAAGGCAATCCAGAATCAGGAGACTGGATCGAATCTAATTTACATGTGATGTTAGATCGCTGGCAGAGAATCTGAATATAAAGTGCGTCTGTGTTTACATGATTTCTGCAGTAACGCTAGGCTACGCATGCTTATCCACTGAGCTGTGATCTATATATTTTTGCTTTAAATAAGTACATCATTTGCAGACTCTAACCCTTGACCAGTTGTGTGTATTGTGGGCTATTTTGTGTAGATTTATGATTTAAAAATCCCAGTTTAGCTCATTTCCCAGGTTATAGCGCTCCAAAATGTAGAAAAGCTGCATACCACAATGGCACTGCTCTCTATTTTTCATATTTCTCACTGAGTTCACGTTGGTGTAACGGAATAGTGACGGTGCCTCAAACGGTTCATCAGCCGTGCGCACCGCTAGCTGGGAATGAGGTCTCCACTGTGTACACAGGATAGAGCATCAAGCCTTAAGCTGATAGAAAGCTGCTCTCTTTATAGGACCAAAGGCAGGAAAAACTACGACCATGTTGCCTATGATAATAAACAATAATGCCAATGATGAACACACGCTGGTGAGATAACCCCTGCACTAAACAGGAAAAAGAGAGAGAGAGAGAATAAATACTGACTAGACACTGTCCACCCAACACAGCCTGTGTATTATGACTTGACAAAAAAGAAAACAGAAGAATAACTGGTCACAGGTCTGACCGCTCGCTCTCGTCTATTCTTTGGAGAGTAATTGAGGCCTACCAGGGCAGTGATCGTGCTCTCAGGCAGCAAAACGCAGAGAGATCGCCGAACCGAGAAAACTGGTAATCCTACACAAAGCTAAAGATGGCGAACATGTTTTTTTTTCTGTCCTCCGTCATTCTTACAGCGAGCTCCGTGACCAACACCGTCCCGGTTTGTAAGAGCTCACAGGAATTCATTACTCGTATGAAGCTGCTTAGGGTTAGCAGTTTCAGCTCTTCTTATAACTTCACTTTATGCGGTCCAACACGAATCGCTTTGATTCTAATTGCTACTTTTAATGTCAGATCAATGTGGTTTAAAAATAAATAAATAAATTGCGATTCTCGTTGTTAACTTGCCAAGCCTGACCTTGACCAAACCCTCACCCTCGTTATGCAGCTTTAATAACTAAAGGCAGGATGATAAGAGGTGCTGGCCTTTGGCAAAAGGGAACTGCCCTGCAGTCTTTGACAGTCACAGCGTAAGGAAGAGGCAGGAGAATTAATCCTCTCTGCCTTCATCAGTCTGAGGCAAGCGAACTCCTTGATATCAAAGCACGAGGCAATTCCCATTCTTACTTCACTACGGGAACTAATTACGCTGCGAGCTCTGCTTCCAAACTACGGCTCGTGACAGACACGGTATTCGTGGCACACAGGGCAATAACATAAGCTCTGTGCATGAATAAACATGAATCGCTGTGAGAGTATGTGAAAGTTGGGGAATAATGAAGTCTTTCAAACCTTTTCGTTTGAATCTATTTCAAATATTTTAGTGGCGTCTATAACTAAACAGCTAAGGAGCGTCCCTGGTCGTGTTCCGCTGTTATGCTGGCAGAGGAAATGGCAGAGATACGAGCTAATCTCTGCGCCTGAGGAGGGGAATGCAGAAGCCGTACCTGTCCCCCCACTTCTTGATGCAGTTGAGGAGGTACTCGCAGACAGAGTGGACGTTCTGGGGCTCGCTGTGGCAGCAGCTGTGCAGCAGGGGCAGGCGGGACTGGATGAGGGAACAGGAGGCCTGGTCCAGGGTTTCATCAGCTTTGCCCGTGTCTCGCCAGCTCAGCTCGGACTCCCACAGGATCAGATCCACCAGACTGATCAACTCATCACTGGTCAGCTTCAAGACACACTTCTCTGTGTGTTTCTGGAGGAGGAGGAGGAGGAGGAGTGTTTATTATTGTTAATTTAAATAAAAATTTGTCTTTATCCCGCTAGGGCCATGTTAGATCCGGGGTCGCGAGGCTCGCCAGATCAACAGGAGCAATTAAAAATAAAACAAAGGCAAAAACTGATATGGAAGACAAACTGTTCATGTTCTCATGAATCAAAATGCATACAGGAACAAAACCTGTCACAAAACAAAAGGTCATCACTACCATCTCAAAGTGCTGAAGCAAATATTTTACTGGTGATGATCTGATTAGATTAGATTAGATTCTGGTCCTAAGCAGCTTGCTGTGAGATTGCAGTGGGGTAACCCCTCCCTGACACCCTCAGAGGAAGGAGGTAAGATGCAAGAGAAGAAGTAAGCAAAGGAGAAGAGGAAGAGCAATGAGAAGCACACATAAGAACATGTTTTGAACTTGCAATGCGCCACACAGCCAGCAGAGGGCTCCACAGCTGCTCCTTTACATACATAAGACAGAATAACAGTAATAGCTGCGTCCCTCCTGACATGGCTTTCACACACTTACACTTCCGCTGTTTATTGACCACGTCTGTATTTTATAAACTAGCGTACTCTTAGCTGCTGAAAAGAATATCGTTTTCATTTTTGTGGCCTGCGTCTCACCTGTGGAGTTTTCTGGTCTCTGCCTTGCCAGATGCGAGGGATGTGACTGCAGGCCCACAGGAAGTCCAAAGCTGAGGACGGGTCCACACTGGAGGACGTAAAAACCCGTCAAATGAGTCACTGGCTCTTATGAAGGACGTGTGCGCAGCTTCTAAAGTGTATGTTCTCACCTGTGCTCTTTAGGCTTATTGAGCAGTGTGGTGATGCACTGGTGCAAAGTGCTCCAGTTAGACTGGTGAGTGAGCAGAGCCAGCAGGTAGGGCCTGTAGGAAGGGACTGCAGACACTCCAGAGCCTATACCCTGTTTAAACACACACACACACACACACACACACACACACACACACACACACACACACATTCTGACTAAAATATCCAGATGAGTAAATGCAGTCAGATTTACCCACACAGGCTGGATATATATACAGATGGACAGAT
>CM074967.1:15137866-15169720 GCA_037577455.1 Pangasius macronema | reverse complement strand
TAATGCTCCTGTAGCTGAATGAACACAAATCCCCACAGCCTCGCTCCAACATCTAGTGGAAAACCTTCCCAGAAGAGCAAAGGAGACCAACACCATGTATGGGTGTGTTGGTCAGGTGTCCACATACTTTCTGCCAATGTAGTGTAGATATGTAATGAGAAAGATCAATATCTATAAAACTCTACAATGTGTGCAATCTGCAAAGTTTCTATTCGTCGTACATGTCTTATTTGACTAAAATGAATGAAAAGTCCTACACATTTACTTTGATATACACGTTGTAATTGAATACTGTATTGAGAATCTGCACAAGCTGGTGATGATACAGTGCAGTGTTTCAGCAGTGCGTTGCTCTGTGTTAATGAAGTTTGTCCAGTCTGTTATAGAGCAGGACTACAGTGTGGGAGAAGAAACTGTTTCTACGCCTTGACGTTTTTTCTCTCTCTCTTTCTCTTTCTCTCTCTCTGTCTCCATGGTCTGGTATCTCACCCCTGAAGGAAGTGGTTGAAATCGTGGGTGTGCAGGGTGAGAGGGGTCAGAGGCTGTCTTAACTGTCTTAACTGCTCACATCTCAGCTCTGCTGTCATAAAAGTTGTAGATCGAATGACGCATTGGAACTTGGCCTTCTCCCATGAGGTGGTAGAGCCAAACCAGACCGTGATGGAGGATGTGAGTATGGACTCTATGATGGCAGTGTAGAACTGTAACATTGGTGCCTGTGGTAGGTTGAAGTTCTCTTCCTGAATGACAAGAATCCACACATTTATTGGCTATTTGATCAGGTATATCTACCACATTAGTGCACTTTTTAGGTGTATAATTACTGACTGTAACACATCTGTAGACTACAGGATTGCTGTGGACTGGATATTTTTGATTGTTGGACTGTTTTCAACCCTGTATTGACAATGAGGTGTTTAAAAACTCCAGAAACACTGCTATATCAATTCAGCACACACTACCATGCCACTACCTCGTCAGTGTCACTGAGAAAGGTCCATCACCCAAATAATACACTTGGCCACACACATACATACTAGTTATATGGTGGTATTAGCTATACATGAAAAACAACCAAGGTAAGGAAGGTGTACCTAATGTCAGCTGAGTGGTCTGTAAATCTTTAATTCATTCTTATAGAGCCAAAGTTTCTAGAGATCCTCTCCAAACCTGTAACTGTAGGCTATCAATTTTCAGATTCATCTCATATGCTTTAGGGATATACATTTCCACTCCATTAAACCATGTAAGAAAACAGACCAGAGCAGAGAAACACTACCTTACTACTCTCAAACTGTTGCCCAAGCCTTAGTCAGCAGTCTCCCAGTGGGTCTCATTTACTTCATACTGAAAAAAAAAACATGACATAAGAGCTTTATGAGCAAACAGATTACACTGGGTTAGGCATAAGCATAGTGAAGCATAATCAGATCAAATTTCAGTTACAAATGAACAATTCCCAAAGAAAATGACACACAGATTTCCCATACATTACAGTTTCTCTCAACTGGAATAAAAGTGGTGCTATTAACACAAAGGAGCGTCAAGGAGACTGCAAGGAATCAGACTATGGTTCCTAAGAATCCTCACATTACAAAATGATGTCAGGCATGGAGACAGACATTACTCGTGCCTGCCAGACAAACTTTCACCCAGAAGAGAACAGCACACAGAGTAAGAGCCGTGCTGAAAACAACATGTGCTTGTAACCTGACCTCAGTGATGTAAACACAAACTGAGCTTAGCTACAGATCTGTATGCACTCCATGTATTTCTCTTATGCTATACTGTCACTGTATGTACAAAATATTTTTCTCTTTTCTGAATTCATATAAATTCATATATTTATAATGTATATCCTGGCTTTATATATTTATATATAAAGCTTCTCTGTGACAATGTCCAATGTTAAAAGTGCTATAGAGATTAAATTGAATTGAAAAATCGAACTGAACTGGACATGCATTTGGCTTTAATCTAGCGTTCCAAGTTTTGGAATAACTTCATACTTTTCCTTGCACTCACACATTACTATGAGAACAGCATGGTGGTTCAGGTATTTTTTTTTCCCCTCACAGAATGATTCAGGGAAGAGTGATATTAAAAGCAAATGCAGCATGTGGCTCATCTGTGATCATGCTTTTTAAATAGTCCTAAGGTGAGCCCTGTCCAACACTCTTAATAACTGAGAATAATTAAAAGTGGCAAATGATTGCTTCACCATCTGTCTGTGCCACACCAGCTTGTTATTTAAACTGTTTTTCATATTAGGCATTTTTTTTTTTTTTTTGATGAAGTCAGTGGAATGCTTAGTCAAGACTCCAAATATAACGCTGGGCTCACAAGAGAGGTCTATAAACCTGCTTAAGCATTTTGCAAATAAGCTCTTTCTCCCAAAACCACGATGTGGTCATGAGGTTATGATTCACTGTTTTTGAGGTAAAACGTCCAAAACATTGGAAACTCTCCTTTTTTTAAATTAAAAAAAAAAAAAAAAATGCATTCACTTATTTTTATAACTACTACTCCCTGTGGCTAGAGTTCAGCTCTGTTGTTGAAGCTCTGGATACAGTTTGATGTCTTAACCTCTGAACCACACCTTCTGGAAATTCTGCTCGACTGAGTACGACAGTCTGATCGCCGGTATAGTCTGATCATTCGGGAACGTTTAAAAACCTGCTAGAGATGAGGCACTTGTTTTCAGAGTAAAATGTAAAATGCGTTCCTTCAGAGACCCAATTCCGCTACCAAAGGCTAGTGACACGTGATTTTCGGTGGGTCTTACGTTTGTACTAATGAGTAGTTCTCGTGCAGCCAACTTGCACTCGACTTTATACCGTGCATGAAAGAACACAGCGCACTACTATGCAATTAGATCCATATGCCTCTTTAGAAAAAAATGCATGTGTGGTGAGTCACTCAGTGGCGGTGCTGCTCTACAGAAGAAAAGAATGAGCCAGCTTGGCTGGCACGCTGCCTGTAGGCCCAGTGGATATGGCCCGCACTTAGTCAGTTTCTTTGGAGGGAAATGATACGGCAATTTAGTATCTAGCTGCTAATTGTCCTTAGAGCCAATATTTGCTTAAGGGGGTCTTTGATTTACTCAGCAGATTATCCACGACATGCCAGACAGCTGAAGTAAAAAACTGTAGCATATGTGACTCGGTGAGATCAGGAGCACAGTGCTGCAAGGTAATATTTTCATCATCTTCAAAGTATCTCATGTATAAATGCATGAAAATTGAAAGTCTGTTAAACCCTTAATGCCAGCTGCTCTTGCCAGGATATAGTGCAGTCTGTTAGAAATGTGGTATGCAGAACTAAATGATTTCCAATATGCACCTGCGGGTGGCTGCAGACAGAGGGCGCTGCTGATGCTGTTAGAGTCTCAGCCATGCAGAAATAACAACATGAGAAGGTCAGAAAGTTAATTAGATTGAGTAGGCTAATTGGAAATTATTAGTTATTTGTCCTTTTGATGATTCACAGCAGGCTGATTGCATGGAGAGCAAAATATTTAAAAGAGAGGAAAGTTGTGTGGTTTAAATGCAGTAGGTGACCAAAATAATAATAATAATAATAATAATAATAATAATAATAATAATAATGATAATAATAATAATAAAACACTTTGATTAGAAAAGCTGTTTAGTTTAAAGGAAATAAGTGACCAGAATATTAATAAAAAATACTTTGCTTAGTAAAGAAGTGTTTTAAAGGCAATAAGTGAACAAAATAATAATAAAAAAAANATAATAATAATAATAATAATAATAATAATACTTCAGTGAGAAAAGTAGTGTAATTTAAAGGCAAGTGATCAGACATTCTAAAAATTCATTAATAAATATATTTTTTAACATATCATTCCTCTCTCTCTTTTATTTTATTTATGTATTTTTTTTTAATAGATATAAACTCAGATATTGTACTCAGATTAATTTAGCGAGCCTGCTGAAAGAATTTGCCAGCTGCGTCTATTTCTGGCCTCCCCTCGCTAGTTTCCCGCCTGGCTGACGTCAGCAGAAAGTTATTTTCATGAATGGAGGGGGCGGTCACGAGGAGCCGGTGACGCGCGTGCTTGCGGAAGCACAGAGTGGAATGTCGATACATTGTTGTTGTTTTCGTGGCTGGCTCACTTAGTTGACGGTGAGCGCTTCGGCTGGACGGCGGGACGCGCATCCCAACAAGTGCGACGAGGAGCGCGCTGACTGTCCGAGGCTTCTGTCTGGATATTATTCCCCCAGGCTCGCGCGCAAATCCCGGCGGAAATTCCGCGTCCACAAGGTAAGGTGCTGAGGTGGTGCTGAGGTGGTGCTGAGGTGGTGTTGGGATGGTGCTGAGGTGGTGGTGTTGGGGATGGGGGGGGAAGATGTTTTGAAATTCCTGAAGATACCTCATCACGGAAGACTTGGACCTCGTCTTGGCTTAGTCGGGCCAAGGCTTTATTACACGATTGGACACAAACCTTCAAACTAATGAAATATTTTAATTATTTATTTATTTATTACTCAAAAACAAAAAGTTTGCAGAATATTCGGGCACGTGTGAAATGCTAGGTAGACTTGACACCTGGGCTGTAAACAACAACAACAACATCAACAACATCAAAAACAAAAACGGCTCGTGCGCATTCTCCGATTCAGTAGCTTCAAGCTGTAAACATTGCACGCGCGCGCGTTCCCTCTTAATTATAAAATGAGTGTAAAGTTCTTCGGGAGAGAAAAGCGCTTCTTTTACAACTTTAGGTGCTTAACTGATAGTACACCATCCCATTCTTAGTGCAAGGAATGACGGAAGAGTCGTATGAAATAGACTAATGTAACTTTTATACGTGTTGTTGACTTTTTTTGGGGTGATATTGCTCATGGCACGAGGAAACACGTGGTCTGCGCTTCAGAGTCGCAGCACAAAGGGCGCAACGGTTCAGTGGCGCGAGACTCAGGGGGTCTTTCAACCTAAACACCCCCCCACCACCACCCACACACACACACACACACACACACACACACACAGAGACAGACACACTCACACTCCACACACCCCCCTACTCCTAGCGAGCACGTCTGAGCCACGCACATCTGAGAGATTGTGATTAATCTGGGTGATTTCTCCGCGCACGCCAAGTTCAAGGGACGAGGGCGACGTTACGTCACGTCGCATTTGCGAGGTCGTGGGCGTGGACAGTTTCACCTCCTCATGCACCACCACCACCATCACCACCACCACCACCCTGCTTTAAACTCATGCCAAGGACTGTACTTGTAAGCAATCTTGTTTTTGTTAATATTCTGCCTTCAGAGTCTCTCTCTCTCTCTCTCTCTCTCTCTCTCTCTCTCTCTCTCTCTCTCTCTCTCTTTGAAAAACAAAAATGATGAGTGCAAACTAACATCACTTGTCTCATGTCTTGAACTTGAGTCAAATCTTTTACCCAGAAAAATGCACTCCATCTTAAAGCTGTACTCTAATTACAGTCCAGTTTTACACCTCAGAGGAACACGTCACACTTCACCACGGTTCCAGGCGAAAGATACATTTACAGTGAAAGACCTCAGGGAAAAGGAGTTTTCCAAATTTTTTTTTTTTTCTACGGACGACGGACAACAAGTATTGGCTTGACTCGACTTCATCTACATATCCTTTCGTAAACTAGTGATCCTGAACTGTCCACTTTGAAGAAACATTTCGACAATAGGTCATTCTGTGGCTGGTGGTAGCCTACAGCTACGCCCTCACAGGGAAAGTGAGTCATAAGTGGATAATGTGATTCATTTCCACAATGGCTGATAAAGGAGCTGCCATTAGCCCATTCAGAGGCACCAAGCCATTCAAGGGCCCCTCATGGCAAGCCGTGCACTTGATTTCTGATGAACACGCACTGCGCGCCTTTGGGTCGAAGCTTTACCATTTATGGGGAATAACTTAACAGGGTGTCCAGTTTATGTGTGTGATGGAGTGCTCTCTTTATCTTTGTTAGTGTTGAGACTGGCCTTTTGTTGCTTGAGTGTCAGCAGTGGGATAACCGTTATACTCACGGCTTCCACATGTGCGTTTGTGGTTGTAACCTTGATAACCTTGCTTGTAGTTGGATTTGCTGAACTGGCTGTGATGGAAATGATTCTGAATGGAAGCACTAAATGAAGCCATTACTGCTCTGAGAGGAAATGTAAGTGTAATGTCTTGATTTAAGGTGTTCCGAAGCACAAAGAGACATCCTATATTGCTGCTGATTGCACGGCTCAGGGTTGGTAACGTACGCGCTTATTAATGACCTTTGCCTTCTGATGTGGAAAATCTTGGAGGAGTCCCACCTCAGCATGTCTCTTTATGTCACACTGTACGCAAGCAGCGTGACCTCATCTGTGGCATACTCTGACTCAGAGCGGCTTAGGTGTCTGTGGCGTTGACCTCCCACACCTATTGCGTCGTCTGCCTGCCTCTTTTAGAATCCCAGAGGAAGTGCATACTCGGCTCTATCATAAGATCTGCACGTGGGCTGATCACCAGTGTGGGCCGGGTTGTTAGCACTGGCCTACAAGCTTCGAGCTTCGATCATCAGTGGTAGCCGTGTGTCTCACTGGAGGTTATTTAGTTGTGTGTGTGTGTGGAGTTTTGATGTTTCTCAGCAAAAACTTATTGTTTAAAAATGACTGTGTGTGGCTTGACAAAAAGGGTTGTGGTAAGGACTGCATGCTTGGGTGAACAGAACAGGATGCTTACTGTACTCATTGTGGTTTTTCAAAGCAGACATTTGAAAGTGAACAAAACTGAGGTGGCTGGTGAATTAATCACTAAGATTGCAACATGGGGAACTCCAAACTGCCTAAACCTTTCTATTTGAGTAGGAACTCTTGACCGAAGCTGCAATATTAGCCTTAGTCATCATGATACATACCATAGCTATTCTGACTCATTTCATCTGCAAGACCTAGGGGTCACGTTTGTTGATGTAGAATCCTAGCAGCTGGTGATGAGCAGGACCGAAAGCAGATGACTGGCCAATATCTGATTATTTCAGGGTCAGAAGCATATGCAGTATGTTAGTTTCTAATTCGGGAGTTATTAGCGCTGCTGGATTTTGATTGGGGTGTGTAGGGCATGTCGTAGCTCTTTCTAGGCCCCAGTGAGAGAGCCCTGTGGGGGTGTTGAAGCCATAATGTGCCAGCTTTACCCTGCCCTTTTCCTGCTACTCTCACCAATTCCTGGATCTGACAGGAGTGACCACACCACACTGTGGTTTTGGGCTGCGGGTGAGCTGTCTGGAACTAAGAGCCCATTTGGGTGATTCGGTGTTTATGCTTGTAAGAAGCCTCCCTGTCTCATTAGCTGTTGTCTGTAGACATACACGAGAGCATGAGGGTACGAGATTTGATGCTCCCGGAAGGTCTCTGGTTATTTAGCACGTCTGGTTTCCGAACACACACCTGCACCTACCAATGTATTTTACACTGGCTTTAAAATAGTTGTCCACATGTTCTTTCTGTGGGATCGGTGTTGATTACTTTCTCCGTGTTACTCATGGGCTTGTCTTTGTTTTGTGCATACTTTGCATTCCTTCGAATCCCTGCGTCCCAAGTTTGGGGGAAAAAAAAAAGTTGCCTTGCTTAGATATCCACCTCTCCTCCTTATCCGCAGAAAGTTCCGGCAGTCACGCCAGCCCTTTTCCCTGTACTTTTCCTTCCGCTCTGTGAAACGGCGGGATTTTCCAGGAAACGTCAGTTCGGGAGGGTGTGATTCCCTGCTGCTCGTCCTAGCTCTTACCAGTAAACAGCATGACTCACTGCTCGGCTATGCGCGCCGTTTCCTTTACATAAGATCCTGCCGATTGTGCCGCCGCTGCACTACAGGCCTTTTTTGCCTCCTTGTGAAAACCGGAGCAGGGAGGAGCTATTTCCCTCCGACTCCTCTCCTCTCAGCAGAGGGCCGGCCACAGAACAGAGGGCAGTAAATGTGCTCAGTGCTGAGTCTGACTAGTAGGTAGAGAGACAGGAAACCAAACAGCAAGGACACACCAGTGTTGTTTGGCTTCATATGTGAAATAGCCAACTCACATTTCCAGCTTCAGGGCAGCTTCACATTTCCCTACAAATCTGGATTCTGTAGTTGGGCTGAGACTTTGCTTGCCTGAGACAAGTCTCAAATTCTCAAGGCATTAAAACGGCAGCCACCCGACCGTATCCACCGTCTGGCCTCAGAGACGACCTTTGCGACAGTAAAATCTGAACCGTGTAATGCTTAGTTTATTATAATATTATTGCTTTTGGCTGGAGGTTTAAACATAAAAAATATGCAGTTTGTTTTATTGGTATCAAAAACAACCACACCAGGGGAAAAGAAAAAAAACACGGCTTGCAGCACTTTACGTCACCATCTGAGGTTAATGGAAAGTGTTCAGGACTTGGCAGTGGACTTTCTCAGAGATGCACATTTTCCTTGTTGTGAAACCCAGGGCTACGTACAAAAGTTAAACATGTCTTCACAATAATATTATTGTCTGTATCCACCTCATAGGCTTTTGGTAGAGTGACTAACATCCTCATGATACCACCTACATGCTTGAAAACAGGGTGATGACCAACTTTCCCTTGTGATCCTCACAAACTCTTGGTTCTGTTTTGGCTACTTCCGCCTGAACATTTGCATAACTGTACTCTGTGGACGCTTGTGTAAAGCACTGATTCTCAGCTCATGTTAGGTGTGGAATGACATAACCATAATTACCTGACTGATCATAATATCGGTGGTGATGTAATGGTCATTGGCCAGGAATCTCTAGCTGACGACGCCTTAGACTTGGACTGTTCGATGCTAGAAGGTTCTGTACACAGAGTCAGTTGATGATTGTCCTGTTACAGCATGTCCTGGAGTGTTTCAGTGTATTAAACGATGACCCATCATACTTAAATTGGTAAACGATATCGATGTAAATTGTAATGTAGGCACTTTGTTCAAGGACAATAGTAAATGCAATCTCGTCGAGTAGACAATTGCTCCTTCCACAGCCTCCCTGATTTGAAGTTAATAATATAAAAATGCATTTTGTCACGTTACCAAGAACCTACAAAACACACAGTGATCTCTCCTGAAGACTTTCCCATGGCGGAAAACGTACAGAAACAGCTTTAGCTCTGTTACAAAACCTCTGACACTGGAGACTCCTTCCATAAATACTAAAGAAATGCTGAAGTTTTTGTTTGTTAAATAACAACGCAGTTTGAAATGAGTTTTTGTATTATAAGAAGTGTAAGATTTTTAAATGATGTGAAGCATTTCCCATAAAAGTCCCTGTGAATTAGATTTAATACAGACCTGCGATTTGACTCGCAGCAGGAACAACTGTCAGGTATGCTGTGTTAGAAAATTAATCAACACCTTCTGACCAATCAGAACTGAGAATTTGGCAAAAATAAGTTGCAACACATTGAGTGTGACTGTTACAACCCGGACAAGCAGCTCTTCTAAAACTAGGATCAACACTGTTGTATGCTGACGGCTATTTCGTGTTTTAATTGTTTATAATGACAAACACAATAACGGTGAACATCCGATCGCCACACTATCGAGGAAACGCTTGATATTATAATAATGACTGGCTCACTGACAAGTGTGCGACTGAATGACTGTAGATGATGTGCATTCTGAATGGAAAGTGGACCGAAAATAAATTAACATTGGTGGAATGTTTTATTTTTTTTTTGGTCCGTCTGAGAAGCTGAACATTTTTGAAGCATTACCAAATTTCACAGTCGCTAACCCTATCCAAAAAAAACCACATTTATAACCTGTTAAGTATTTCAGATGACAGCAGGTTTGGAACGCTGAAGCTCAGCCAGAACATACGCCAACTCCAAGAGAACAAGCATAACACACACGCACACACGCACGCACAGACACACGCACATGCACACACACACCCTTATCAACATACACATAGCAACACAGACATAAAAACTCTGTACAGCTTTCAGACTCTCACAGAAATAATTAGAGGATGGTAAATTAACTCTGCCACGATCTTAGGCCTTGAGGATTAGAGTTATTCTCTATCTGAGACTTCATCTAGCCGATTTCGATTTGGCCTGAGTATACCAGTGCAGCCATTTCAGCAAATCATCACAAATCAGTTCACCAGTTGTCTAAAGGAAACTGAAGTTGCTACAAAGTTGGAATTTTTTCACAAAGCGGTTCTTTCTGAGACTTCTCATTTTCATATTTTCACTTATCCATTTAGCCATTAAGTACTGCACAACAATTTTGCCCTGCTTCCGTATAGCCTCGTATTACTATCTCTTTAATATATGGATTATTAGTTTAACTCTCTCTCTCTCTCTTTTTTTTTTTATAAATAGGAGTAGCTAATGATCAGGCTTTTCTGAAAGTGAGCTTTCCACCTGGAAAATAGGGCCCCTTCCACAGTACGTGTGTGTGTGTGTGTATGGTGAGAAAAGTTAGCCTGTTATCCCTGCTTTTGCACTTTCTCTATGGCCTCCTTTCCAGGGCCCTTCCCCTGTGACATGTTTTTCTGTTTTCCTAGCCTGGCTCTCGATAGCCTGAATAAGAGCTCCAATGTTTCGGCGGCCCGTTGAACGCACGTCGCCAAAGGCAGTGCTGAGTTGGGCGGAGGGAAAAATGCGCCCGTTGTTCTGAGAGAGCGATGATGAAAACACGTCCTTGGAATGCCAGGGCTTTTCCTTTTTAGCGGGACTGAGCAAGTGAAGTGGGGCCCCTCTCTCATCAAGTCCCCTCACTTCCCCGTGCACTGGGAAAAGCGGACGACCGCATGGCGAAGGAATGTGAAAGAAATTCGCGCTGTGTGTGTGTGTGTGTGTGTGTGTGTGTGTGTGTGTGCGCGCTTGGGTGAAAGAGACAACTCTAAGGCTAGAGCCCTATATATAGAGGGGGGTGTTTTTTTTTTGTTTTCTTTCTTTAAAACTTGATTTGATCGTCTTCCCTGGAAGGAAAAGCAGGAGCCCCTTCTCTTACACAGCACTTATGAAAGCTTGCTGTCTAGGAAAGTTTCTTTAATTTCTGCTAGCCTTGCATCACTTGTGTAATATTTCTAGGACTTAACCCTTGGGGGCTGTGCTGTTTTTTTCCATGTTGAGAGAGAGAGAGAGAGAGAGAGAGAGAGAGAGAGAGAGAGAGCGAGAGAGGGATCATGTCTGGATTGCAAGTGCAGAGCCAAAATACAAGGCATGTTGTCATCTCTTGTGCATACCACTGTTGTGTTCCCCAAACTTTAGCTATATATGGTTTTCGAGTGCTGTCTTTTTTAGTTATATTTCCAGTATACGCTTTTCACCATAATTAGTTTTGTGCATTGCTATTTTGATCTGAATAAAATGCATGGTGGGGCCCATTCGGGGACCTACGCTAGAGGTCCAGATGGTATGAATCAGGACTTGAGCGTACTCTTATGTGGAGTTTTGTTTCAACTTTGCGGTTCATTATCTATGCTGAACCTGACCGAGGATGCCCAGGCTCCGTGTTTGATCCCGTCATGGCCAAAACATTTGGACTGCTGGTTAATGTGTGGCAGGTGTGCTTTACTCAAACTCAACCAGAGAGTGACTAAGACCTTACTATTATAGCCCCAACATCTGTGCTGGAACGGAATATCACTGGTGGCACAGGAAAATCTCAGTTTGTGGTTGTTTTTTTTTCTATCCATTTTATTTCGTACTCATTACTTTCCTGAAACATTTCATACTTCAGTCCAATATGGTCAGAGGGTTTTAGGATGATGTGAACAGGCCCTAGGAAAGCAAAGACATAAGCAGATAAGATGCATTCCCAGGCAGGAAGTCATATGACACCAGACTAGAATAGATGTTTTTCCTTGGAATAAAGAATGAACAACTATGGCGAATAAATCACTGTTCTTTTGATAATCACTGAACGAGAATGTTGCTGCCTTTGCTCTGCACCAAGAGCCCTTTCCTCACTAATGAGGTATCACTTATCACATTTCCACTTAAATCACATTGTTGGCAGAATTCTACGGTCAGCACACTGAGCTAAATATAACCGGGAGAGTTAAATAAGGGCATGAAGCGAGCCAGGAAAGCCCAGCGTAACAGAATCCTGTCAGCCTGTCAGCCGTGGCCCTAAACCTGATAAAGCACATTGTGTAAAAACAAAAATATAACAGTGACTGTGTAAGGGAAACTATTCGTAGTGACAGCGCTTGCTGGAATGTTCAGCATATCTCCTAAAGAGACAAGTACAGTATAGTCTGGACGGCTTAGCAAAAGCATATCCCAGCATGCTCCCCAAAAAAAAAAAAAAAAAAGCATGACTGTTGTCTGGTGACATTTGTTGTTCTCTTTTCAGGGTGAGGTAATGTTTGTGCATTGAAATAAGCTCATCAGGGACTTTTTCTTGTCATTTGACTTTTGAGTTCACGCTATATAGAGGAACTGAGATGCCAAGCTAGAGAGAGTGTAGCTGTGAGGAGCTATGAGCGCTAATATACTTGGGTTGCCAAGTATAATGTCCATGATTGGGTTGCCATTTAGCCCTCGTAACTCTAAATCATTAAATCATTTTTCAACGCTGAAATAAGAAAGAAAAGAAAAGCATTTCAAATGCAATTCAAAAATGTGTGTGTTCTTTGCTGACAGGCTGCATTTTGTTCTTAAAAGAGTAACAGTTGGGTTTTTTTTAGCTTCGAGTTAGCAAATTCTTTTATTCTTCCCACAATCCTCAAGAAATTCAGATGATGCAACTTCTGCCAGCAAAAGATGTTAAATGGATTCACGACTAACAGAAGAAATAATGTGATATGATTTTTTACAAATATTTGAATGATATTAAATGTATTTTAAGGTAAAGTGTAATTATAGTGGGCTGAGAATTGCAAAATAAAACACTGTTTTCTTCGAAGGTTCGAAGTTATTTATCTGAAGCATACACACAGGTTGCTGTGAAGGACACTGTGTCTGAAATGTATTTTACTTCTACTTCTACTTTACAGACACATTTGTGAATATAAGATCAGTGGAACACAAATGCCTCCAATCATCTCTACCATCAGTGGCCTTTTCATTCCTGTCCGTGGTTGTTGTTTGTTGCTAGGCACTTTTAGTCAGCCCCCTTCTGCCCATACCCCGTGTACCTATTAGTGGAAACTGTGTGTGTTTCAGTGTGTGTGTGTGTGTGTGTGTGTAGTGTTGGTGTATGTATATCAATCACAGTACCGCTGAGCTGTTTTAAAAACCCAAGCAATGTCACTCCTAGGTTAAGAATAGTTTGCCAACCACATATATCCAGCCAACAGTGCCCTAGTGGTCAGAGCCTGACCGCTGATTAAGGACTATATGATGACTAAAGCAAATTGCGCAAGGAAAAAAAGATGAACTGGAACTGTACACCTACGAGATGGAACAGTGTGTGAGTGTGTGAGTGTGTCGAATAAAGGTTTTTACTAAAATCTGGCTGAAATGGTGCCATTTTTGCTGAAGTGGCTTGGCTAATGATTTTGAGCTGTCTGAGTTACAGGTTGTGTATTAGAGGTTGCTCAGCATTCTCTGGCACGGTTATGAATGAACATTGTTTATCATGTGACCAACACACACACACACACACACACACACACACACACACACACTCATTAGGAGGGAGTCTCTATAGCAGCCGATTTTATGACTGTCCGCTTTAGTACCCGGTTTCACTTATTTTGGGTACGACCGCAAAGTCAAGATCATTAACTCTGTACGCTGTGAAGAAAGTTCTTCTTCAAACCTCACACCGTCAGAATAGAGCCCGACACGGTTTGCTGACGAAGCTCAGAGTCGAGGGTTGACTCGCTTCTATTCCTGCACTTGTAACAGTGCAGTAATCTATCTTGTAAGAACACTCCCTCAGCACGTAAACAGCGCTGCGCTTGACTCGATTTGTTGAGCATTGCTGACCCCTGCAGACCAAACCGAGCAAATCCTTGTTCTCATTTTATCTCCAAGCAAGAACTTGCACTCTCACTCCCCGTCCCTGTGCTTGCTCAGTGCACTTGAGTCATAAGATAATTATCAAACTCTTCATGTGCTGAAACTGGAGGAGGGGAAATGAAAATATGGAGGCCTCGTGGGCCATAGAGCTGCACTTGGCTGGTGCTTATGAAGACCTTTATTCCACTCAAGCATTTTATTAAATTGTCGTCTTGTCCAAATTCTCATTGGACAAATGATATTCCCTGGATAATGCACCTTAAATCCAGTGTACAGCTAATGCACACTCCTTGCACGCTTGCACTAGCATAGCTGTTTATTCCAGGTTGAAATTTACCTGGAGATTTACAGAGCAGCTCATTTTTTTGTGTGTGTGTCTCGCTTGATGTCCTTCCTGCTGTCCTGTACAGCGCTCTGTAGCAGTGAGTGAGGGGGCAATTTCAGATAAAGCGAATGCCCTTCAACGTTTCATGTTCCAAATGCTGTTAGTCATTTTTTCCTCCTGTTCATACAGTAATATGTCTGTCATTCTCTCCACAGACATTCAGGGTATGACGACTCATTTCAAACCAAGCAAAGCAGTAAAGGTAAGTCCTGGTTTTAAAGTTGCAGTTAGTAACATTTGAAGTGTTTCTAGACCTGTAATCATTTTCAAAGACATTAGCACCACTCTTTCGATACAACTTCTCAACTCTTCCAATTTAACAACAACAAAAAGGCAATTTCATAGAGTTTCAGCTTAAAATTTATTACAAGAGCAGTTCTCCTTGCACGTAGCAGAGGGCTATAGATGTTACAAATGCCTCCTTTAAGATTAAGATGAAGCCCAGAGAAAAAAAAACAAGTCTAACGCTACAACAAATCAACAGTTAAACGTGTTTTTGTAATCCGGCTATGTGGAGCGTCCACCATTCAGATCGTTACTATAGAAACGATAACGTATGGAGCTGTGCTGTTATAGAAACTCAATCAACACTGACCAATCAGATTTCAGCACCACTCTTTGTAGGTGTTTGTTTAACACTTCCAGACCAGAAACCTTCAAAGATTTTCAGGAAAAAAAAAAAGTGTCTTTACACTATGAACCTTTACATGCTGTCCATCCAGGACTAGGCTTAATGTATAGCCATAGCTGTGAATTGTTCTGCTGCTCCTGATGCAGGTGAAGAAGGAGACGGGTGAGAATGCGCCGGCGCTGAGTGACGATGAGCTGGTGGCCATGTCAGTGCGTGAGCTGAACCAGCACCTGCGCGGCCTCACCAAGGAGGACGTGGTGCGGCTGAAGCAGCGGCGGCGCACGCTCAAGAACCGCGGCTATGCCGCCAGCTGCCGCATCAAGCGCGTCACGCAAAAGGAGGAGCTGGAGCGCCAGAAGTCACAGCTGCAGCAGGAGGTGGAGAAGCTTGCCCGCGAGAATGCCAGCATGCGCCTGGAGCTGGACGCGCTCCGTGCCAAGTATGAGGCGCTGCAGTGCTTCGCCCGTACCGTGGCATGCGGCCCACTCACGCCTGCCAAGGTGGCCACCACCTCTGTCATCACCATCGTCAAGTCAGCCAATCACGGCCCCTCGTCTCCGCCGTGCTCCGCTCCGTCATAGAGGGAGGGAAGGAGTGAGGGATTCTTACCTTACGTCTGGTCCAAACTGGTTCCAAACCTTCCCAGCCTAATTCTCCACTGAGAGGACACTCAGTGATCAGACTGAAGGGGTGGGATGGGGAGGCAGACTGCCATTTTACCATAACTTCTCTTTCTCTCTGTCTCTCTTTTTTTTTTTTCTCTGTTTTTCCCGCACACTCAAACTCTCACTCTTTAACAAACAAACAAACCCGTCTACGCTGTCTGTGCACTGTGCTCGAAAGCTCCGGCACCGGCAGGGCACTTCTACCCTTCTTGCCTTTTTTTTCTCAGACCCAGACTGACACTTTAGCAGAGATGAGACTTGCAGACATGGGGATTAAAGTACTTGACTGAACCTGCCATGGCAGTCTGTGAACGCGCTGATGCCTGTGGTATCTTACACTTTACACTTTACACTTTACATCAGAGAGTCAAAAAGTCGATTATCAATGTAGAACACCATTTGCAGTATATTCTTGTTACTGTGCTTGTTTTTGTAGAAGTTTAAAAAAGAAAAAAAAAAAAGGAAATGTTGCTTATACTCGCAACAGTTGACGTTCAGCATACTTTAACACCTTTTGTCTCGAGCTTTTTGTTAGCCGTACACGGATTATGCTTATGCATACAGGATTTCAGGACTAACACCAAGGGCCTCGGTTAAACCCTGCCGCGTGCTTGAGGCGAACGAGAACCTGGCGGTAGACCAGCGAAGTCCTAAAGCCGTGCGATTTTAGATTTAGAACAGTGTTTTTTTAAAACCAGTGTTTTTCTTTACACACGTACACATTCTTGTGCATCCACAAATGGAGACAATGAGGAAACAAATGGAACAAGCTGTAGGAAAAAACAGTGAGTGACTCGTACTCAGCAACTTCAGACTAGTTAAAGCACTTATACAATTACTGTTCAATGACAGTTTAATATTAGAGAAGCACTTGCCAGTTAGATTAAATACAGGACTATTCAGGACTGAGAAATCATAGGATTTATTATATATATTTTTTTTTTAAAAAAAGAAGGCACTTGTCAGTTACATTGACTACTATTATAATAAGCCTGGCATAAGAATACCCTTCACTAACGTCCTTCCCCTGATGATATCTGCTAAAGGGCACATTTATTGTCACTTATCTTTTTAAAAAAAATAGATATGCACCTGCTTTCTCTTTCTTCTTCCTCGTCAGCGCCTTAACGAATGGAAGGTAATCCATATTGGATATAGAGACGTGAGCTGTCTTGGCAGAAGTAATGCAAGTCCATTATTACCTGTATATTACAGATTCGCTATCGCCTCACGAATGAAAAGAAAAGAAAAATCGAGCGAACTGAAGATCTCGACTTCCAGTTCGCGTCGAGAATTCCGTCCGTTTTTAGAAAGCATTCCTACTGCTAGGTCACGAGAGGTGGCACTGCCGGTGTCGGTAACCCTGATCAAATGTTTATGAACCGCATATAATTCGAGACAGGCTCTTGGGTAGAGACGATCCTGGTGTTCTATGCCGTGACTCAACGATGCCGTGCAGCGTCCTTTTAAAGCATGTCGGAATTAGGTAATGTGAAGCCTACGTGTGAATGCTCGTCGTGTTGATTGATTTCTTAGAGAAATGACCAGTTGCGAGTTACACGTGCAATCAGGATTCTCTCTTACCCAAGTGACTATGACTGTTCCTTCTTCCCTGGCGAGGCAGTCAGGGAAAAACTGTGCTGCTGTGTAGGCCGCCGAGAGCCCCGGCTCCGCCGCCTACTGCTGTGCTTTTGGCATACTTATTATTTTTGTATCTCTTCTCGATGTTTTATATGTCCTTTTCCTATCTAAAATGCTATTTAGGGTTGTTGTTTTTCTGTTGTTTCTGCTGATTTTCTTTGTTTGTATTTTATACAGTCTAGGGCATGACCTGCATATCTTGGGAGGAGTATGAAGTTCAGAGATTTACACATTCACACTTTTTTTTTCCCTTCTTTCTTTCTTTCTTCTTCTTTCCCCGATCTATGATCAGTTCTAATGTTCGACAATAGCCATTCTGCTTACGAACCCTCCTTGCAAATGAGCACATGTCTAATCAGTGAGCATATCGGTGTTTATAGTGATCCAGTGCTCCTGTTTGTGAGATGCTTTAGTGGGATTAGTCGGTTATATGATTGGAAACTGCAGGTGTAAGTTCAGTATTTTGCAAGGCATTTGTCTGATGATGGGCTGACAGACAGCACTGCAAACTGGCTCCAGACATGTGGTTACGGTTCGAAATCAAATGTCACAGTTAAACGGGACATTTTCAACCCCCACACCTTTACTTCTAGTTAAACACATAATGGAAAAGGGGAGAAAAAAAATAAAGAAATAAAAAGCCCAGAAATTCCCCAGCACCATGCCTACTTTCTTTTTTTTTTTCTCACTTCCTATTCCATAGAAGGAGTTAATTTCCCCATTCACGCCTCATATCAGTTCCTCTTTACCAATTCCAGTTCAAATTGATCTTTTCCATTTAAAACAAAANGTGTACTGACCTCTAGTGGTGAGCTCTCAAAATGCTGTGAACAAATGCTGGTGAATCCGAGACACTGCGCATCTTCTTGGATGAACGAGGCATTGTTTCTTTTATGGACCAAGAAATCAAATCCATGTCTTTTTGTCTGTCAGAACATTAAACCCGTGGACATCTTACTGCAGAAAGATTAGGAGGCTGAGGTTATTCTAATTAGGTCATAACACAGTCAGAACGGAGGACAGGAAACCCTTCACCTTTAGTCGCCAGTGCTTAGATGGCCAGTTTGGCTCGAGAGTGTAATTTAATGTTGGAGGAAGGACATTAACCACCAGTGAACTCCACTGACAGCTTCATTATCTGCTGGACAAAGGCGGATTCTTCTGTCCCGGATTCTCCATATATCCCCCTTTTCTTTTTCATTTCTCTCTTAGCATACTTGAGATGCTGTTCTCACTAAGTGGGTACTTTTGTTTTGTTTTGTTTTTTTGGTCTTCATATTCTATGTATGCTGTATGTGGCCTTTTTCTGGCTGAACAGGTTAAATTATTCTATATTTTACATATGACTATATCTATTTTTTTTTTGAAAGTATATATTATATACACGCTCCGTCAGTCCTTAAAGCTATTTACCATGAACGCACATAAGATTTTAACCCGTGCTCTTGAACACACTTGCCTATAAAGACAGAGAGGAACTCCATAAAGGTATGCTGCTCCAAATGATCACCCTGTAGTTGTCCGTGTTGAGGTTGAACGAAAAGGTAACAGAGGAAGAAGTCGATATTAGATAACAGTAGTTGCTTTAAAAGGAGCTTGAGCTTGATACCGTTTATGTACTGTAGGAAATGGATAACGTGGTGGTTTGTTTAAACGGCCGACCGCAGATTAAAAGTCTTGGGAAGTTTTAGGAGGCGTGAATCTGAACAGCGATTGTAAATACAGACATGAAAGGCAGCAAACCTAGGCTTAGATTAATCATATCATACCATACCATATCATATGATTTACACCATTACAGAAATCTGTGTACATCTATTACACTTGAAAGTTGATATTTATTTTGATTTGTTTTGTTTTTTTCTCCTCAAACTCTAAATTATTGTATTTACATTCATTCATTTATTTACTTCCTGTCAATGAACTACCCTCATGTACAAAAACTCATGCTCTTTTTCCACTCTGGCTGAATATAAAAAAGTAAATTATTCCTGTACATAGTATGCAGTGTCCATTTTTGTACTTTTAAATAAAGCTTCTTCAAATACCAGCGTCAGTCATTGATCCTAAGGCAAAGGAAGAAAAAAAACACCCCTTTATCAACATCTAATATCCTTCATTTTCATTTGTTTTATTTTCAAGTTTTATTTGAATCCAAAGACGATCAACAGAAACAGCAGTTTAACTTAATTGAAAGGAGATTGTGTATAATTGTGTAAGACGAGCCCAGATGAAACATTACGAGAAGCGTGCCAAATACTTTCTGAACACGGTGTACAATGTATTCGCCCTTTATGACGTAGTTCATGAGCTGCACGGACCTAATTGAAGAAGCATATTGATCGTTCATCCTGTTTAAAAGGTGCAGCCTATGAATAATAACTATAACAGACTCCAAGATTTCTCTCAATATACTGCTCATTAAAAAAAAAAAAAAAAAACAGATACAAACTGTTCGGCTTAGTGATCTTTGTAAAAGGATTTAAAAAAAACCAGTGAATGTGAAGCAACACCAGCGGATAGCATTAATACAACACGTCATATAACTAATCATTCCTTTACAAGAACTTTATATTAACCTTTACATTTCCCCAACATCACCTGTGCGACGAATTAATTATATACAAATAATTTACAATTAAAAAAACACAGCTTCCTTCTATGTGTAGTACAAGACTGCTGAATTGTTCAGATAGGATTAGAGAGTGTAAGGTAAGAAAAAAATTCGAAAGCTTCCCCGTCAGAAGTTCTTAAGCCGTTCATTGTGTCCTTGATGCAGGAGATACGAGGTGTTTCAAAGAGCCTAGGCAAACAGTTTGAAGTGAGGTGCTCCGAAACCAGGGCATCTTTGAGAGATGTTTCCGTTCATCAGGAGACCGAAGCCGAGGGCCGCTGAGCAAATACTTCAAAAGGAGGCGCCCTGTGAAGTGACGGCTCCAGCCAGTGTGAGCTTTTTCCCAACACCTCCTTTACTCTTATATCATGCAGGAGTCAGACGGGATCCCAGCAACAGCAGGATCGTTCCGTCATCTCCGACAGACGGGCAAATTGTTTAAGCAGCGACGACATGCGATAACTGCAAAAAAAATTGCTGCTTTGCCTTGACGTTAAAAGGAACGCTATGTATGCTAATTCTGCTAATCCGTTTCTTATCACTTAATGAATTCACTGGAATTTGGTAGCCGTTCGTTATTACCGTGCATTTGTAAGTGGGAGGCTTAAGATGACTCGGATCAATGTGAGATTATGTAACCCTAAACCAAGTACACATTATGTGGTCTGGAAGATATCTGTCTGGGTCGGGAGGATGTTCTCTGTACCTGTGGTTCCCCTTTCCCCTAACCATACAGCCATATATACACACACGCACTTACACACTTAGAACTCATCGTCCGTGTCGATCAGGGTGATTTTGTCAGACTTCTTGGGGTTCTTGCTGAGGGCAGGGCCCTGCTTGCCGTTCTGGCTCGGCTGCACCACCTCCTGCGTGGACTGCTGCGTGTACTGCTGGTAGGCTGGAGAGAAGTTGTGGATGGCGTCCTGCACCATGTCTCCGGGGTTGATGGTCTCTTTCAGTCCGCTGGAGATGCTGTGCATGGGGGCGACATTATCTATAAAGAAAAATAATAATAATCAATTGTAATTAATGATTAAACTCATCTCTGAGCATGATCAGTGACGTAGAATGCACTAAATGTCTGAGCTCATCCTAGACCTAGGAGCCTTGCTCTACTAAGCAATGCCATCTAGAGACCTTAAATATTGGAAAATTGGAAAATTTCATATTGTGTAAAAATAAATAAAACTAAAAACAAGTACAGAGAAGTAAACTGCACCTGAAAGACATACGCCTTTATAAATGTGTGTNTGTGTGTTTTTTTTACACTATTACTAAACCTAATACAGACTTGATTTATGTCTGCATTTTTTACGACCTTTCTAAAAATATAATTTGTCCTCACAGTCACATGAGATTGTGCCACGCCCGAGTTACAGCGCATTGTTTTCACGTTTGTGAGCAAGTTCTGCCAGGAGCACTGACGCACTATGACCTGGTTGCTCTCGAAACAGAAAGTTGGATTAAAAATATATATTTTTTTGAACCCTGTCCCAGTGCTCCCTGATGTGGACTCTCTTGCTTCACTTGTCTAATGCTAGAGATGTTCAGTGAGTAGAGAACAGGGGGGAGGGAAGAAAAGAGAGAGAGAGAGAGAGAGAGAGAGAGAGAGAGGAAAAAAAAAAACCTTGCCGCTTCTGTGCACAGCTCAGATATGGCTTTATAAAAGGATGTCACTCGGAGCAGCCTGGTGTGATCTTAAATGAAGAGCTCCATCTGAGTGCATTCTGCGCTTGCCGTTGATGAATGAGAGAATTCGGACCCAAAAAAAAAAAAAAAGAAAATACAGCTACTACAGAGTGATCCCTGCCATCTCTTCTTCTGCCCTCTAGTGGACCACAGGGAGTCCTAAAACTCCTGAGATTAGTGTGAAAGACTGCTCCATTTCAGTGTGGTGTGTGTTTGAGGGTCAGAAGAAGAGGCGTGATGTGCCGTGGAGGGTCGGTAAGTCTGTGTCAGCACACACGCTGAGCTTCAGATCGCAGTTTGCTTCAGGAGGAAAGAAAGACTCTCACTCCTCCGCCTTCTTCCGACCTTTTCATGGTCAAAATGTCATTAGATCGGTTACCTTCAGGGTCCAGTTTTAGCCCGATTTTCAGTTACTCGTAGTATGTGATGTCACATGGGCTGCTAATTGAGGAGTTTAAAGCAAAGGGATAGTAACTGAAGCGCTAAGCTCTAAGAGTATGCCATCCCTTACTGTCCACAGAACACAAAGTGACATCAGCTTCCCCACTGACATTTCATATTGGCATTCAGACCCACGCAGGCAGACCAATGAAATGGAGAATTTGAGCTGTATTTCATGCAGAATGCACTGAATCATAATACAGGTCTAATGAAGTGCTTAACATTCAGGGGCCACAATGTCATTAGCGCTGAGATGGGAGAATATTAAATAGAAATTTTCTGCATAACCCGAAACCTTGCACACTGCCAAACAGGACGGAGGTTTCAAACAAAGGTGCTTTTAAAACCCTTGGCAGGATGAAGGAAAAAAAAAAAGACATAAAAAAGACCCCACTCTCCAAAAGCTTTGAGCAATTTCTTTTTTTTTTCTACTTCCTCACCCACACACTAAGACTGAATCTGAAAGCTAAAAAAAAAAAAAAATAAAATAACCACACAACACAACTCTGAAATGTTCTTACACCACGTGCTGTGCCACAGATGTGGTTTTTTTTAGCAGGCTCAGAGGAGAGCTGATCTTTACAGAGTTCCTCTGAACCCTGACTCCTGCTGTCTCCATCTACCCCACTGAGAAACGCTACTCTGTGCCCATCTCCTCTGAAGCAGCCTGGCAAGCCTTCTTTACGACAGCAAAAGTGTAAACTCAGTAAGGTAGTCAGATTGCTAGGCAGCATGCCAACCTGGAGCTTGGCTCTTCTTCTCCTGGTATACGTTGTACGTGAAGGCGTAACGGAGTGCAATAGCAGCGAAGAACATTTCGATGCAAGTGATGAAATTCTGCCAGCCGGCCGCTACTGTCCCTGCGCCCACCTCGTACCCGTCTATAAATAGTGCTTCCGGGATCACGCCACAGCGCTCCAGGATGGCCAGGATCATGCCTGGCAAAACGGAGAAGAAATGGTTTGTTAGTAATTCTTCATCATCATCATCATGCCATATATCTGCTAAATCCAAGCTTAAACAAGGCATACAAGAGACTCAGATTTGACGGCTGCCTGAGGAAAGGCAACATAAATAAAATCAGTTCAAAGTTATGAACACAAAGTTTGTACACAAAGTTTCTCTGTGATAAAGCCTGGATGGGCTCACCAACAGCGCATCACAAAGAGAGCAATTATCCGAGATTGATTAGTCTTTTCGACCACCCTGCTGAGTGGCTTACAAATTAAGATTGCTGTGACTAATTACTTAACCAGCCGATAACGCTACTAGCATCCCACCGCATAAGGACACTCAAGAGCGAGCTCTAGGTGGAGTCAATCTGCTTGATCAGGTGCACATTTACAGATGATTAATATACAGGCTTTTGCTGCGATTTAGAAACAATGGACACCACCTCTCTTCCCCCATGTTTCTTTGGCCTCTGTTTTAAACTGTTACCCACCTTGCCAGAAGGAGAGGAAAATGACCGATTTGATGGTCAGGAACTTGAGCACAGGTTCAAAGGGCCTCAGAAGGTCACTGGTGGCAGAGTAGAAGAGGAACAGAGCATAGAGGGCCAGGCTCACAGAGACGTTGTAGATGATCGTAATGTAGAGGTAGCCTCCATTCACGCTACAGGAAGACACACGTTTTAGAAGAAGAAATGTTCATGTTTTGCTTTACTTAAATACAGCACTGATCTGTTCACAAAATGAAGCACATCATTAGCACCATACTGGATCATCATATATAAAGTAAGAACGAATGAAAACTCACTTGAAATCTCCATCGTGATATTTGCCAAAGGCTTGGAGGAAGATAGTGATGATGGCCATGATGGGTTTCACCACACAGAACTGAAGCGTGGCCTAGATGACAATCAAAACTGAGCATTATCGAATGCAAACATTTTAAAGAATGTTCCAAGCCTAATCCTAGTCGTATACTGACATTAGCAGTGTAACAAGATGCAACAAGTCAAGTGGCTTTACTGTCATTTCAACCATATATAGCTAGCAACGAAACAGCGTTCCTCCAGGAACATGGTGCTACATAAAACAGCATGAGACTACACTGCATGTGCAAACTATGACTATGTGCATTGTGGAGATGTACAATTCACATTGCGGAAATCAGCAATCTATTAATTATGTATGTAATGCAGTTGCACTGTTTGAACACCAGAGAATCTGCAAACCCCATAGAGTTAAAATATATAGAGAGAGCACAGTGGTCACATGATCGCATTCTTTCGTGGAGAGCCTGCAAGATCTGCACTTGTGAAGTCCAATAGCCCAACAGCTCCAGATTTCAACGACAAACGATATGTTTGTCAATATACGGTTACATAACCACATCATAACAGCTATTTTCAATAGCTTTGAAACAACACTAAAGGCTTTTTAGAAATTGGCCATTTTAGCCGACTTTGGAGCTCTGTTTCTGCTTCTGTTTCTGCTTCAGTCGATCGTTTTCGATCAAGATCCCAGGTCAGACACTTTGTTTATTCAAAATATTTATTTTTACGACATGGTAGTACATTCTGTTTACAATATTAAAGCTCTGTTCATAGTGATTTCTGATTTATTTAGTTTTATGCAGACAAAAATGCACATTGTTTTACAATGTTTATGATTCAGGCATCATTTTTTCTTCATTCAAATTTAGTTCAAAATATACTGAGAACTGGATTAAATCAAATGGTGGAGCCAGTACCGTGAATCGAATCGAATCGAGACCGGAGTGTATCATTACACCCCTAATTGATACTACTAAAATGTTCCAGTATTTGTGGGTATCGGTTTGAAAATGCACCGAGGCAATAATTACGCATACATGCAGGCAGGTGTGCAATATCAAGTTAATTAAAAAGAACTCTCTAATCAAAGCAGTCTACTCAGTGAAAAACAGAAACTAAAAAAAGCCTCCTCACTCAGTATGCTCTGACTGAGCTCTTGTCTGAACACATCACAAGGAGCTGCTTTGAAAAACGGCCACGTAGCCGTCCAGTCAAAGAGAACCATGTGTTTAGCAGTTTCCATTTTTCTATCTAAAAAAGTTCATTTCACAGACTATTCACTGTTTTGAAGCCGGAGCTCTCAAATCCAATTTCCATCAGCGTTATGCTCGGAGTGCTGGGAGCTTCTCCGCTCCCTTTGCAGACAGCATCACTCTGACAACTCCTATTATTTCTCTGTGTTTATTACCAAATTGATCACACATAGTCCTCATTGTTTTTCTTCTTGAGCTTTTTCTATTGGATGGTATTTGAAGGAAAGTGAACCAAAACAAAAAAAGTTGTGTGGCTGCTGCTTTATGATTTAGAAGAAAACAGGTTATATGATAGTATGTGAGACAGAACATCCTAAGGCAAACGTTTCTGCACTGTTTTCATTTTTCGCTCTGAGGAAAAACAGAATGAATGTCGCTAGCTTCTGGCATTTGAATATATATATATATATATATATATACACATTTTTTTTTCATGAATCTTTTTCAATTGTGCCTATGGCATTTTTCAAAAACGGCACCTCTGTGACATGGCAGACCACCTCTGAAGATTACACATTCGCATTTACACTTGGGCAGCCATTGAACAACGTGCAAAACTTAATTTGGTACTTGGTGAATCATAACACATAGCCTACGAGGTGCTTAACCTTCAGTGGCGGTGGTGTTATTACCAGTGACAGTGGTAGCAAATGAAATGTATATTCACACACTACACCGTGCAGAAGGTGGCTCATCGAGGAGAGAAACAAACCTGTTTGCAGAATCTTAAAAAGCCAATAGAGTAACTCATTCCAGCCAGACAGCAAGTGCCATACATGCAGCTCGACCTGTGGGAAAACAAAAGCAAGACACGGTTGAAATAAGTGATGTGAACACAGGCGCTTGGTTTAGATGATCGAATGGCTGCTTCTTCTTTGCTTTGTTTATGGCATTAGCATGAACATGAGTAGTATCATGCATTTGAGCAGGGATGGAGTGGAAGTGGTGTCTGAGAACGGCACACAGCTATATATTAACCCATTTCACTGCAGACAGACTCCTTTTAGTCTTTTAGTTAATCACAGCGATGAAAGAACATCAATTTTTCCCCCTTACCTTTATGTGGGCAGATGGCAAAACAACATTAAAACCAAGTTTCCTTACTTCCCCACTTTATATATATATATAGTCAGAACCAACAGCATTCAAAGCAAATGGAAAAAGCTAACACATTATTATGCTAAATTTAAAAGATAAAAAATAAGTATGGGAACAAATAAGCTGGGATGTTGGTTTGGGACATTTAGCACATCCCTTAACAGTAAATGAGCACGGATGTAGCCAATTTCCTTCCAAACAAAATGCTAATTAGTCCCCATCTGTGTATAACTGTAGTGATTCTGATTAGAGCAGAATAAATCCAGCTGTTCCTTTAGCACTCCTTTGCTGGGTATTGCTTCTTAAAGTAAAGAGGGCTACAGGGAGCTTTTAGAAGCCCTCAGTGTAATATTATTAGAAAGGCACAAAACAGGAGGAGGGGGGAAACAGAAAAACAACCAAAAAACCCCCAAAAAACCCACATTAAAAGCTTTAACGCAGGCTTTCCTAGAAATCTACCACCCTCCAGAGTTAGAGTTTTAATCAGTGCCTTTCAGGAGCACCTGGATGTTACAGCCAGGTGTGTTCGATTAGGCAGGTCAATTTCACTACGATGCTACGAGGAGATCATGTTTGGCGTGATTCTGAGCTGTGCGTGAGGCAAGAAATCGAATCTGAATCTGTGTTTAAAACCCATGAGGTCCTGTTTAAAGTGTATAAAGTGATTCTGAAGAGATTTCTGAGACTCTGGAGAGAAAGAAAGAAGTTGGTGCTGTGCAAAATAAAATGGTACGCTTACACAAACAGTGAAGAAGAAGAAGAAGAGGAGGAGGAGGAGGTGGTGTTGGAGGTAATAAGCTACTAGCACTCTAGAAATAGTAGTAGCTTGACTCTTTTTTTAATGAAAACACCCCTTAATATGTGTACTTTCTCTAAACAAAATGCCGTCACATTCATCTAAAACTCACAATGAATGTGTTTATTGGATCTCAAAGCCATTTGTGTGGTTGTTCCTCATTAGTGAGAAGTGGGAAACCTTTGAAAACGGCTAGAATGTGCAAAGCACAGACAGACACTTGAAGAATTATACTGTAATCTTGCCAGAATCTGACCTTAAGCTCAGTGCTCAGACAGAGTGGACAGGATAAGGAACAGAAAGACACATGCTGGAAGCAGCCCAGGACAATCCCAGACCTCGGGTCTGACTGAAAACCTGAGCAGCTGCCTGAAACGCGCCATCGACCCAAAGCCCTTTCTCAGTCTCACTGAGTTTGATTAATTTGCTGAGGGTAAAACAGAGGAATACTCTGTTCCATACCGACAGAACGAGTCAGAACTCAGCTCAAACTAAGATCACTAAACTAGTCTAATGTGGAGTTAATGTAGGCCAGAGCAATCACTGTAATTGCAACTCTGGAGCAACATTCTTGACATTTGAAGCCATCAGAGTACGCTGATGCAATCAGACTACACTGTAAATGTGTTTCTATTTCTCCGAAAAGGACAGGAGCAACACTTACGGAATCGGTTTTCCTCGTATTTCGGCCATGATGGCGCTCTCTCCTCCGAGATACTCAAAGGACAGGCTCAAGAAGTTGTAGATCACAAAAGCTGAGAAGAACAAAATACAAAATATTTACATTGTCAGCAGAAAGAGAAAGAGGCAAGAACCCATCCTCCTCTACATGCAATACAGATCACATTAAAGAAAAATATTGTCCATCTTGATCCATCTCGATCTATTGATTCTATTTAAAGGCGGTCTTAACATCTCTCTCTCTCTCTCTCTCTCTCTCTCTCTCTCAGAGTATTAAGTGAATCTAGAAAAATCACGTAAATAATGGCTTGAGTGCGGGTTATTTACATGAAACCTTTCCAGATTTGTGCGTAGTGCTTTTATCTACTACAATCTACTTCTAAGAAATTCAGATTACATGAATATTTCATGCAAGAAGTCAAGAGGAATAATGAAAATGCCTGCCTGATATTACAAACTGCAACTCCCTTAAAAGACTGAACTCATTTAAATTCGACTGGTTTATTTTAAAAAAACTAAAATAACTAATTCCACTGACAGGCATATTTATAACTTGGAAAAACACTCGCTCTCTGTTCCGCAAGACAAACAAACAAAAAGACGATGACAACAGATATGATAACGCGGCGTTGCAGGTTCGTTCTCTGTACTACAAAGAAAGATGAGAGGAACAAGTTTGGGCAGTTGGATGTCTGCAACCTACTTTAGCTCAGTGCAGGTGTCTGCATATGTAAAGCCCTGTCTATAGCCTGTTAGCACACAGACCAAAACAAGAAAAAGAAAGTGGGGGGGAAAGAAAAAACAAAAGCGTTCCTACCTTCATAGCAGTCACGGATGGAGTCAAAGTAGACATAGTACTGGTCGTTGCTGATGAAGAGGAGGCTAAGCCAGGAGTCGAAGGCGTAAATGGGCACGATGAAGAGGATGCGGATGATGTAACGCTGCTCGTTTGGCACTGTGTATGACCTCAGGTGTGAGTAGATCTAACACACACACACACACACACACACACTATATTCATGAGCTTCATTAAACAAGATCCTACTGTGAATAAGTCCCACATCTCCTTAACCCACCCACCACAAACAACTGAAGCAGATCCAAATTGTTTTAAAAGACATGTTAGGAACTAAATAAAACAGGCAATAAATACAAAAGGATTTCTCTCGTTTTTTTTTTTTCCTTAGGCAAGAAGGATGATAGAGCTGTGTGATGAAAAGGGAAGGGGAATTATTAATACGGGACTGAGATTGAGGAGTGGCAGAATGTGATCGATCATCTCAAGCAGGTCATGGATAAACGTGGAAGAGGAGGTCCATCAATAGAAAGAAAAAAAAGAAAAGAATAAAAAGCCATCTACAAGAAAAATCCGCCTACGTTTGTTCCAGCAAAACATCCTTACAGAAACCTGGGCACTAGCCTTATCTCTAACCTGCTGTTTTATATCACACCCAAGATGGATACTGTAGTTAATAATTACCACTCAGCACACCTAAGTAGAAAGGCATTCCTATTTATTTATTTGACTTTCTGTGAGAAATAATCTTGTAAAAATCAGACTGGGCTTGGTAAATGCTATTATAGAAATATAAAGCGAGACATTTGCTGAGATTTCAGGACGCTTCTCGGCATTCGGAAGAGCCTGAGACTGTTACGTGTGAGATTTTGTACAGTCATAATTCCAGACCAGCTTCCTGTCTCTATATGCACAGGTTGTGACTCACATGAAAGAGTTTTTTTTGCCAGGCTTGGCTATTACGTGGGCAGAGGACTAATGTATGAAGGTGCTCTAGAGAGCCAAGGTGAGTCAGGAGCTAGCTTGATGTGGTCCATTTCTCCTGTAGTGCAGGAAGAGAAATAGGCTCCACCAGGCACAGCTGAAAGCAATTATTCCCTCCGCTAACTAACACATGTAGATGTGGTATTATTCCTAATCGTTATTATTGTTATTAAAGAGTTTCATGTATTTGTTTATGATCAGAGCTTTTGTCATTTCAAACCATGAGCAGTACATTATATGATTGTCTTAATTTTATAATTTTCTCAAGGACCTCTGGCCATGGATAGCATATGACGAAATTCCATCCAAAGTGCAGGAGCAGATTTGGAAACAAGCACCAAGTTTATGACAAGGGCGTAGTTTATGCTATCTTAAGAGTGTACCCGAGTGGCACCGAGTGGCACCGAGTGGCACAACAGAAAAAACTTTCACTCTGTTGTCAGGAAGCTGCGAGTTTGAATCCCGACGATGGCACAGCCATCTGAGCAAAAACTGGAAATGCTCTCAGAGTGGGAGGGGCATACTCTCTCTCCCATGACAGTCAGAGTGACACTAGCCAATCGCGAGCATCTGCGACCTCACGTATGTGGAATAGAGCAGACCGCGCTTTCCTCCGATTGTGTTATTAAAAGATGCAGAGGTTGGCTACGCGCTTCTGGAAAGAAAGCACGTGCTTGGCCCAGCCTTCCCCGTGGGATAGAGGATAGTTAGCAAATGGGTGGGAATTGGCAAGACCAAATTTGGAAGCAAAAAGATTTGATTAAAAAGCATCTTTAACATTCATCATCAACACTAATCTAATTCATGCCATCCCACCACAGCTACCACACTGAGAAAGGGAGGGCCGACATACTTCCTGTATCACGCGTGACAATCGGTGCTTGCTTTTGAACTGACACTCATGCAAAATCATAGGGCAGCTGAACCCTCTTGGCCAAGTGTCCGGTTCTGCACGTGAACCCTCACGAGGCTAGCAGCTCTGCTAGTAAACCAGTTCAGGAGCCCATGCTTACTCTAGTGTCATGTTTAGTTAGGTTGGTAATATACAGAACTGTGCAGGAGTCGTAGGCACCCTATTTCTTTCTTATAGATGTGTATTTTATGTACAAAAACGTTTTTGATTCCCAAACCTTAGTTTTCCAGCACAAAATGGCAGAAAAACGTTTTTGTATGTCAGTAAAGAAAGCACGCAAGATCACTTTTTAGACAAAAAACATAATGAAGGCTGCTGGGTTTGGCTGCGAAAACAAGAAGCGAGTGTGAAAGTCTCCAGAAGAACTGCGGCTGCTTCTGCAGGATGCTCAGTAACACTCACAGCTCATTTCCTTATAAACCTGCACACATTCTACCCAAGACTACTCAATTTCTTTTTTAAATCAAAGGGTCATCACAGCAAATATTGACTTTTGTTTCATTTAGTACTGTTTACTGCTCTTTATAGCATTTTTTTTTTAAAAATGTAGACACATTTAACTACATTATTTTTGCAGGCATCTTTGCTCTACAGCATTTCTTTGCATGTGCCTAAGACTTTTGCACAGTGCTGTATACTGACAGGTCATTATTAGCCTTACACGAGTCAGACCTAGCAGGGTTTCCAACTTCATTCATTTCAAATATATACACAGCGCTCACACCACTACCGAGCCTACTGACAACTGGCATTAGTAAGCTTTGTCCCGACGGATTACACTTTCCAGCGTCAGCAAAACTCCAGTTTTCATTAATGAAATGAATGGAAGGGCTCCTGTTTAGACAAAGCGATATGGCTGCCAAATCTACTACACTACCTTTCAAACTGATTCCCAGCACACTGGTCTAAAGCACTAAACCCCAAACATGATGTTGGAATACCTGTGAAAATGTTGGGAACATTTTTAGAAATGCCTGCATCAGCAGTTTTTCGTTGAATAGTGCACCTGTGATGTCTGATATACTGGCCATCCAGCTCAGAGTATTTCCTTCCCATTTCTTTTAAGTGATTGAACACTGGATTTTTATCTCACTCCACACACCTCTTCAGCATTCATGAACAGGCAAAGAGCAGAAAAATCCTTTTTTGGTCAATGTTTGCACACGAGCATATGGAAGTGAGAGCGTGTGAACTTATAGATCAGCTGAGCCGTGTTAAAATACTTTGTGGGACTGTGGGGCTTGTTGAGCTAGTGTTCCTAACACTTCTTTCTGATTTGAGCTTTTTATAGACTGCAAACAGTATGAAAATATTTTTAAAAAATTGATTTGAAGTCTGGTTTTCTCTGGTCTTCACGTGTGAAATCATTTTTTGACAAAAGACATATGAAATCACAGAATTTTACTACAGAGTATAAAGTTAGTCATGCGGGATTTTTTTTTTTACTACTTTCTTAAAAGGGAGGTTCTCTTTGGGAGTGACGAGATTGGACAGGATTAGGAACGAGTACATCAGAGGGACAGCTCATGTTGGACGTT